>RJWH01004626.1:0-100929 GCA_004363575.1 Solenodon paradoxus
GGACGGAGGAGCGGGGAGGGAGGGTGGATGAGGGAGTGGCGTCTCAGGAGAACTGGTCTTCAGGGGAGCAGGCTGCCTGTGAGCTCCAGAGAAGCAAACACAAGCCCCTGGCTCCTGAATGAGATTCTGGTCCCAGCAGAGAGGAGTGCTTTCTAGAACTTCACGTATCTCCACGTACAGTTGGGCCAGGAAGGCATCTCCTTTTCCGGTGTCCGTCTGGATCTGCTACGTCCAGGTCACCCAGCATGGCTCTCTGCCTTCTCCCAAGGGCCCTACCACTGGGGTCACTGGCTACTTTCCAGAAGCATCACAGTGCAGGACACCTGCCAGTCCACGGAGTCAGACCACAGGGCCTATGGCGTGGCCAGAAGGCAGCCACCCGCACGCGCTGCTGCAAGGCGGAAGGTGGGGTCCAAGCGGATTTCCCAGGGTGAAGAGGGAGAGGCACAGCAGCCCGAAGTCGGAAAGGAGCTGAGTGTCAGCTTCTCGGCTGCAGACGGACACCTGTGTTAGCCTCCCTGCAAGCTCTCGGGCACTCGGACGTTGCAGGAGCAAGGGCGCCCCGCACGAGAGGTTCTGAAAGCTCAGGGGCAGGACTGGGCACATGGGAAGAGGGAATGAAAGTGGCGAAGACCCCAGGGGGCCTCAGGAGGCAGCGGTAACCGGATGGAGGAGCCTGCAAGTCTCTCCTGGGCATCACACCTCTCTCCACTCTACCCGCCTGCTGCAGAGCCCACAAGTTTCCAACATGGCCCAGCCCTGGGCTCGGTCCCCCACTGTCCCCACTGGCATGCACACTCCCTCACAGCCATGCCAAGATCATGGGCTCGCCCCACTGGTGGAGTCTTCTAGTACTGGGTGAAAACCGTGCTTCGCTGAGGTTTGGTTTGCATGGATCTTATGGGAGAGGAATGTCTTCATTTATATTTCCTGTTGGGGTATGTATGTGTTCCCCACTTTCCACTCAGGTTCTGCATCAAGCTAAAATGTCATGCAGAGCAGCGAAATCGGACCTCTGTCCACCAGAGGAGCTGCAAATACATTTCCCGGCTTAGTTTTCTTTTGCCTCCGCACATGGCCTGTTGTGCTTTTCATGTTCTAGAGGGGCTTCCACCTGGAGACTGAGGAGCCAGGAGGCTGGAAGCACCAGGCCGGCCTCTCTGTCTCATCTCAGCCAGCTCCGCTCTGGTGCTTTCGTGCAAAATGCAACACCTAGTGCGAGTTCACTGTTAGAAGTGGAGGAGGAGTTGCCGAGCCACCGCTCAGGAGAGCCACTGCTCGGGGGGGGGCTTTAACTCCACTCTAACGTCCATCTGTGGCGCCAAGACCGTCAGAGAGCGTCTTCAACACGGGCACGGTCCAGAGTATTAGTCACCACGACGTCTCAGGTACCAGCTGCTGACCTCACAGGGGGCCACACATTTGGCCAGACCCACACTTCGCTGAATCCTTCTTCCCTGCAGACACTGTGCCTGGGAGGCACCGGCTCGCATTCTGGGCACCAGAGCTGCCAAGGCTAACAGGTGCCCGCAGTTCAGGAGTCCAAGACCGGCCCCCTCGCAGCGCAGCCCCGGAGCCCGGCCTACTAGAAGCACCTGTGTCCCTGCCGGCCTCACCCTTCACCCCTCACCGCTCCGCCGCTCCTCATGCTCACGTTAAGAACATTTTATTGCCCCCTGGTTTTCATTATTAATGAAAAGGGACCAGAATGATCTTTCCTAAAGTTCAGAGAGTCTATAAAGACAAGAAGCTGAAATGCCATTTTACTCGTTTTGGAGACGTGTGATACAATCCTGTCCTGGGCAGGATGAGAAAGAGGCAAACGAAGAGGGAGCCAACTCTACCCCGCTGCACAGCTCCCAAAGGGGAGAGGCCAGCACACCCACCCGGCCCCAGCCCCGCAGCCCTCCCCTCTCCACCCGGATCCACGCGGTTCTGAGCCTGGGAACACACAGTGCAACAGCTGGGAGCCGCCACCTCTCTGCCACCTCTCTCATCCGCGTTCCGAACGCCAGAGGCAAGGGTGGGAGGTGGCAGTCGCTCTTCTGCTCCAGCCAAGAAAGGGAAACGGGCTGAGCGAGCGCGGGGCCTGCTCTGCAGCAGATGCACACGAGGCAGCCGGGGAGCAAGCAAACAAGGACCCAGAGCAGAGGCCCTGCCCCCCAGCACCTGCTAGCTGCTCCCAGGACAGTCCCCTCTTCTTGTCAGGCACAGGCCACTTGACTGAAGGGACCCAGGAGCAATGGCATTTCCACTTTCACTCAGTTCCAATGGTCCACATCACCGCCCCAGCAGGCACGGCTAGGTCACCCAGACCTGTGGCACGGCTCCTTCCTGCTTCCTGGCCCTTGTCACTGAAATCTCGTGAAGACGAGGCGACAGTCGACTGTGGCAGCTCTCACTCTGCCTACTGTGCACTTCTGGGCTGTCCTTACTTACGCCTTGGACTGCAGCAAGGTCAGAGGACAAGCTGTGGGTAGAAGGGTGCAGCGCTCTTGGAAACTCTGCCTTCCGTCACTCTGCAAGGACTCCATCAATTAGCTGAAGCTCTCACTGCCCCTGGGAGGCCCACCCACCTGCCTGCAGGCTCAGGTTTCGAACCGGGCTGCGTGGTGACTGTGGGGCAGAGGGGCTGACTGCAGGGCTCCTAATAGGCCAACATGACCTCATTCCTTCAGTTCTGTCTCCAACAACCAGAAGCTCTCACCTTGCGGTGAGAATACACTGAGTAAGAACACAGTCATGATGACAATTCAGTGGTGCTGAGCTGGCAGCCGCGAGGCAGGGGCTCACGGACAGGGACACCCCGTCGGTGGAGGCCCACCATTGGGAGAGCTGGGCACACCACGGGATCACCCTGCTGAGACCATCGGCAGCCAGTGCTGTGCTGGCTGACAACCGGGGTGATTCTCGCGTCCTTGGGGGAGGCTGCAGCCCAATCACAGGGCGAGCCTAGCTCTCGCCCCTCCATGCAGGTGGGAGGACACGACTCTACAGAGGGTCTGCAGCTTCTCCAACCACCCCCTCGGCTTCGCTTGCAAGCCACCCTGAAAATTAGACGAGGAGACAGGCTCACCCACAGTGCGGTCCAGGACTAGGCCCAGGGCAGCAGAGCCGCCAAAGCGGCCACGGCTGTAAACCCAAGGCCTGTCTTCACACGAGCATCCCGTGAAAGACAACCTGTTCCACTCCTCCCGGGCCAAGACGCTATCGGCAGTGTCATCTTCAGGCAGGAAGGACACTGAGGGGTGCATCTATGGCCTCACTCGGAGATTAAAATATGAGCTCTAACTAAACTATAAGAATTCAGAAGAGTCCAGAAACAGAGCAGGCTGATACGGCCAGCCGATTTTTGAGAAAGGAGGCCAGGTAATTCTACGGGAAAGGCTAATAATCCTCGCAACAACTGTGCTGGGACAACTGGACATCCAGACAGGGGGAAACGAAGCTCGACGGTCATCTGACATCACACACAAAAATGAACTCAAAATGGACCCTTACCTAAACAAAGGGAACACTGCAAAGCATCCAGAAGAAACAGAGGAAAGTCTTTGCAATTTGGGGGGGTGGGGGGCAAAGACATCTAAGATACAAAAAGCATGAACATAAAAATTGACAACATGGACACATCATCAAAAAATTTAAACAGCTTATCAAAAGATAACATCAAAAAAAAAAAATAGAAAGGCAAGCCATTTGCAAAAATATCTGCAAACAAGGACTTATACCAAGAATATGTAAAGAGCTCTTACAGTTCATTAATAAAAGGGTGATTTTTAAAGTGGGCAGAAGATTGGGAAAGATATTTCTCAAAAGGCATATGAATGGCCAGTAAGCACATGAAAATAGGCTTGACATCACTAGTCACTAGGGAAATACTTTTTTTGTTTTTTAAAGGAAAGGTGCAGGTAGGAATGAAGGGGAGTAGGTAAGCAGGCAGGTGGAGAGAGGAGGAAGAAGTACTTTATTTACTTTTTTATTTAGTTGTTCATATTGGATGCCCCAGGCCCCACCCCACACACATATGGAAAGAATATTTTGATTAGGAGCAGGTTTTAATCATTCTTTTCTACATGCCCATCCTGCAAGGGATATCTCTGTATAAAAGAAGGAAGCATAAAGACACACAGACTGGAGAAAAAGTGGGGCCAAGAGCAGGCAGGCAGGAAGAGAGAGAAGGAAGACACATTTTATTTTGTTTAGTTGTTGGCTGATCTTGGTGGCTTCGCCTGGTGCCAGGACACGAACCCAGGACCTTGGGATGGATGTGGACGGCACCCAACAGCTACTTCCCCAGGGCGCACTGCATTTTATTTTTTCAAAACAGTTGTTCCCTCCCCAGCTCCTGCCTGTACCCAGGCTGCAAACCCAGGCCCTTAGGCCTTATGGACTGCTCCCCAGGCATAGACTTAACACCTGAGCCATGAGGGTGTGTCAGCAAATACAAATTTAAATATAATGTGATTCTAATATATAAACATTAAAATGGCTAAACTTAAAAACTGAGAAAGCCAAATGATCACAAGGACAGAGCAACTCAAATGCCTACATTGCTGACAGGCAAAATGTGGTTTTCACACAACAGAACACACCCAGTGATGAGAAGGAAGGAAGCACTGTGACAGGTACAACGTGAACGAACCTCAAAACCATGCCAAGTGGAAGAAGCAGGCACAAGGGGCCATAAATATGATCCACTTACCTGAGGCATCTGGTAAAGGTAACCTGCAGGGATGGAAAGTAGGCTAGTGGTGCCTGAGGCTTAATCTGGGGATGAGAGTTCTGTAACACACAGGTATGAAGCCGCTACTCAGTTGTTACTGAAATGGGAGTTTCTGGAGCTGTAAAAATACTTTGGTAGCTCAGTTTAAAGAGTCTCGAAACAGACCCAGGGTTCTGCAAACAACTGATTTCTGATGAAGGGACAAGAACTTAGCAGGACTGGGATAAGCCTTTGAACATTCGGTACGAGCAGGACTCGGTATCCATGCGGGGAAAAGAGCCTTGACCCTCACTTTACACCACACACAAAATTAACTGAAAATGACCCGCAAATCTAAAGATAAAAGCTGACATAAAATCGTAGAAAATCTTTCCAACCTTGAGGTGAGCCAAGAATTCTTTGATAGGACACACACAAAACAAGAATTATTTTAAAAAAATATACAAGGGTAGCATCAAATGTTTAAACTTTTGCTTTTCAAAGAGCAGCGCTAAGACAAAGAAAAGGCTGGGAGGAAATACAGCTGACCCTTGAAACATGGGTAAATCGCACAGGTCCATTATCTGTGGATTTTCTTGTAAAGAGACGATGTACACTGACCGGATTGATAAACGCACGGTACTGTAAATTTATTTGCTCTAAGATTTTCTTAATAATATCTTGTTTTGTTTTGTTTTGTTCTGTTTTAAAGAAAAGGTGCAGCAGGAATGCGGGCGGGCAGGCAGGCAGGCAGGCAGGCAGGGAGAAGCACTTTATTTGTGTTTAGCTGTTCACACGGTTTGCTCCCCCAGCCCCAGTCTTGAACCCACGACCTTGAGATATGTGTGGGGCTGCGCCCCGGTGTACTTGCCCACTAGGCCACCCGGGTGCACTGATAATATCTTTTCTCTAGCTACTTTACTTTAAGGTTACAGTATATAACACACGTGTAATATATAAAACATGTCCCCAGACCGTCAGTAAGGCTTCCTGTCAGCAGCAGGGCATCAGCGGCTAAGTTTTGAGGAGCCAAAAGCTATACATGAGTTATCCATGGATTTCTGACCACGGGTAGGCAACCCTAACCCCGAGTTGTTCAGGAGCCAACTATATTGTCAATATATGCATCCGACCCAGAAGGTGAATCCCTAACACACCAAGAGCTCTTCCAATGCCGTAAAACAATTGCCAATGAGCACGAGACCGGAGCAGGCCCTTCCCAACAGCAGCTCTGCAAACGGACAAGCACACAGAAGATGTTCCACCTTGTTGGTCATCACAGAAATGGAAACTCAAGCCCCTGTGGGAGATCAGCGCACACATTTACATTGCTAAAGTCACAACCACTGTGAACCCCAGCTGTCAGGGCACATGTGCAGCTTCCAGAACCTTCAGGCATTGCTGATGGGAATGTAAAATGGTGCAACCACTTTGGAAAACAGCTTGGCACTTTCTTATAAAGCTAAACTTGCACTTAACACAGAACACAGCAAATGCATTCCTTGGCATTTACCCAAGAGAAAGAAAACACACAGACTTGTGCCTGGGTGTTCACAAGTGCTTTACTGTTAACAGCTCACAACCGGAAACCTCCCAAAGCCCATCAAACGGCAGTGGAGACACAAGCCAACAGCTGAACGCCAGTCAGGAAGAGGAAGGCGTCTTGGACGTGCACACTGGATGCATCTCAGAGACTGCTGAGTGGAAGGAGCAGACACGGAGGAGTTCACACTGTGGTTCCATTTCTATAAAACTCTAAGGCCGCGTCCTGGTGGAGTAGCAGTTAGGTTAACGCCTCTGAAGGACCACAGACCGCGTAGCTGGGTCCCAGCCCCGGGGGTGGGACAACCAGTGTGAACAGCTGAATAAAGAAATACAGTTCCTCTTCCCGCCTGCCTACTCGCCTGCATTCCTGCCGGCACCTTTTCCTTTACAAGAAAAAAAGACGGAAAGAAAACTAAGAAAGGTAAGTCTAAGCAGCAGAAACAGAAAGCAGACCAGGGGTTGCCCCAGAGTCAGAACCTCCTAAGGTTTGGGGAATATTCTACAGTTTGGGGATGGTGACAGGCGAGAACTTGATCCTTCATCTCATTTTATATAAATTATATGTCAGTAGAGCTGACTTTTTATAAAAGTCTGTGCAGAATTTAACGGATAGAGGGAGGAGAGGGCAGATGGAAACAGGGAGAGGAGGGATGGGGAGAGAAGCAGAGACTGGAAGTCAGCCCTGACTGAGACCACCACCAGCAGGTGGGTTCTGAGTTCTCTGTGCTCAGTTGGCCACTGGGACAAGGCAAGAAACATGACCCATGAATACAGCTTTTGAAATAGTCTGATGTTGATACACACAAAACAACAGAAAAGCCCGCCTGCTTTACCGAAGCCACCAGAGGTACCATGGTATCTCTGCGTCCACTCTGGCTCCCATTTCCTGTGGGACATGAAAAGCTGGAGCGCGCCCACCAGAACAGGGGCACCTTCTCAGCCTTCCCAAGGCAGGTAGGGCCAAGGGATGAAGTTCCAGCCAATGGGGAGAAAGTGGCAGCAATGGGGGCAGCTTCCAGGTGGCTGGCCCTTTACCTGCTGGCTGGACGGCAGGGGGCAGCTGAAGCAGTCACAAGACGGATGCCAGCCAGTGTCGGGTGCGGGCTGATGACAGGAGCCGGTGCCGCGGCAGCTTGGACTGCCCGCACTCGCCAAACGGAGGTCTATTTTAGCCTCTTGTGTTGGCCGTTCTGTTCTCTGTTGCACAATCATATAAAAAGACGGGCTGCGCTGTCACCACAGCCATGAGCCCAGCTGCCACCGACACCCAGACTTTCAGTGGTCTGGGACCTTCACTCGGCCTCCTGGAAGGCCAGGCCTCCTCAGTGTCCACAGGTGGCGCCCACTTGGCACCCATGGGGCGCCCATGCCAGGTGGAACACGAAGCCAGCAAAACGGACAGGGAGCAGCCCTGGACGAGCTGCCCTCGGGGCCAGGAGGGAGGAGCCAACTGCCTCCCAGTGGGAGAAATGCTTTCCTCGCACCAGATCAGCAACTTCTGTGAAGTGAAAAGTGAGGTTCGTGTGCTGAATGGGCAGAGGGACATGGAAGAGAGACAAATGGAAGCGACACTTCTCCTTCTGTTTCCTGTGGTGACGCAGGGAAGGTTCCACTTTCATTCCCTCACGTCTGGGGTCGCTGCACACAGCCCTGGAGCCCAGGCCTGGCCTTCACTGTGCCCTCTCCACAGGGATGCCTGCTTTCTGCCTAAGGTCTAGCCGCGGCTTCACGCCCTCACGGCTCAGCCCGACCCGGCCCGCTCCCGAAGCCTCGCCTAAGACTAGCGCTCCGGGGTCCATGCTGGTAAATTCCGAGCACCCCCCACTCACCCGGCACGGACCGTCTGGGTCCGACTGCCCCAAGCACTGGGCTTCCTTCAAATAAACAGGGGCCTCCTGCAGGCCAGGCCTGTCCCCGCTTCCACAGCCCGGTGGCTGAGCACAGGGCCTCATGCTTGACAGCTGCCGGCCCCCAGGCTGCTGGTCGACACCTTTCTCCAGCACCTCTCTGCCACAGCCACCTGCAACAAGCATTTCCAGAACACCTGCTAACTGAGTCTCAGGTCAGAGGTGAAAAAACCAAAACAAACCAAACACACATACCACCTCTAGCTCACAGACTCACAGCTGAACGGGAAGACATGATGAGCATCTGTAGTGTGCTGGGGGGGAGCAGACGGAGCAAGAGGAACTGTGTTCTGGTCAGAATGGAAGTGCTTGGGTGTTTAGATAAGAGGGAAGGTGTTAGAGGCGGGGTGTCTGACAACTGCTCTCATCACACCTGCCAGAGTGTGTCTGTCTCATCCCCACACGGCATTTGCACAGATGATACAAACGACCTTGATGTCAGCTCAGACTAATAAGGTTAAATAGGTAACAGCCTCAAACACAATCAGATGGCACTCTTCAAAGTAACAGAGCAGTGTGCTCGTGACTGTCCAGCGTGGGGTGACGGCCTGGATGCCCACCCTCTGCTCGTCTCCTCTGACACTCCCAGCCCTGCTCCAGCCACTCTAACAGCACACACTCTCATGGCCATGTGCCTCTGCCTGGAATGCTCCCATCCATCTGGCTGGCCACTGAGCCAAGTACCCCCAGATCCAGTCAGGCACGTCCCGCTCTCAGAAGCACCCTTTGTCTCGTTGGCGCCACCGTCCTCACCAGACCCACCTCCAGACACCACTGTGTTAGCCTATCCTACTAGACAGGAAGACTGGAGGGAGCAATGAGGTCTTATTAATCTTCTCTGCCCAGGGGTCTAGCACAGTGCCTGGCACGCAGCAGACATTCAGTAATAAAGCTTGCTCTGTGAATTAAGATAACCAAGGGTAAGTATCATTACTAAACTAGGCTGTATAAGAAGCAGACGGAGGGAGATCACACTCAGGATTTCTAATCAATGGCAAAGCCTTTCACCCACTTCAGACATGTACCTCCTATTTTATTTTTTTAAAGGAAAGGTGTAGGATGAAGGATGAAGGCAAGTAGGCAGGGAGGCAGGAGGAGAGAGAAGAATAGGAAGCACGTGTTTATTTTATTTAGTCGATCATCTTGGCTTTTTTCCCCAGTCCCAGGTGCGAACCCAGATCCCTGGGATGTATGTGAACTATACCGGCCAGAGGCGATGGGCTTAACCACTAAGCCACCCGTATGCACTGTCTCTATTTTCAGAAGAAGCTACTGAAACCACAAGTCAGTCTTTGAAAGAGCTTCAACTGTTTATCCAAGACGGGGTGGGGCATATTCAAGCCTAAGAAAAAAATCCTACAGAAGTCATACCAACCAGCCTAGATCTCAGAGCTACACTGCTTCCCTTCTCTCTGGGAGGAAAGAACAATTGGCTTGGCATCAAGCGGGCATCTATTGAACTTTACTTCAGGACTGGCCCCTGTGCACATACACACATACTGATTCCCAAGTCAGGGCTGGACACAGAAACCAAAGCGAGAAACAGAGACTGCTAAAGTTCCTCTCGATCCCAGCCTGGTTTTTCCTGAGCGCTGCCAATTTTTTTTATGCCCTGAGAACACTGGTTTATTCTCGCAGCAGGTGACACAAAGCTTTCCCCTGATGTCAACTTCTTACAACTTTCACAAAGCCTTTCTGACTTCTCTAGCCCACATTAATTTCCCTCTTTTCTGTGTTCTTGTGGAATTTCTTGTCTGTATAATTAATTTTGGCATTAAATCACGATGTCTTATATTATTATGCTTAAAGAGTTTGTCTGTCTCTCCAGAGCCTGTAATATTCTTAACAATCCTTTTCTGAACCGCTCACAGGACTGCGCTGAGCACACAGGAGGTGCTTAGCAAACACTGGTGAGCTGACCTGGTACCGTCCTGGGAGGTCTGTGTGCTCTCCTTGTGGACACAGGCATTTACCAACCTCTCAAGGTCGATCATATTCACCAAAGATCAGACATCCAAACAGGCACTGAGCAGGACACCGGGCACCCACAGGAAGGCCAGCACACCCAAAGGTGATGACCCATGATCCCGGGACTCCCTGGTGGCCTCGGAAAAGCCACCCTTTCCCAGATGTGAGCATTTGGAGCTGAGCCCAGGGCACCCTGTTTTCCAGGCTTGGGCTCAGAGATGGAAGGTCCTGAAAAAGCCAAGAAACGGGAAGGAAAGGGCTGCCCAGGCTCCAGATGTACTATCGGCAGGAGCACATGTGAGCAGGGCCATAAATCCCTTCCAGGACGCAGACAATGCCTCGGTGATAAGCATGCAGATTGCGCACCTAGCTCAGAAACTCCCCTGAGTTTGCTTGTAATTAAGGGGGTTAGAAAGGTAAAAAAAATATATAAACCCAATTAATCATTTAAATATTTAAAGTCAGATTTTTCCCGCACTCCAGGATTAGTATATTTCATAATGCCAGCAGCAGACAGCCCTGGTTTTTACTGGGGTTCATTTTAGAGCATGTTTAAACTAGTCAGATTGAGTGATGCTTCCAGCAACTAATCGCATGTCAAATAAAAGATATTTTATGTAATAAATTACCGCTACAAGTAATTCAAATGTCATTTATCAGTTTTATTATCAGTCAGGCAAAGTCTTGTTTCTCTATATTAATCAAAATCAAGCTTTTTTTTTTTTTTGGAGCAGTTTTGACACCTCTTGGCAAAAGTACAGAAGTGAAGAGGTAGATCACCCCAAGCTGAAAGGAGTGGTGTAACGGTACAGGGAGAAGGAAACGCGGCTGTGACACAAGACTTCAGACATTTAAAGTCACTATTACCACTGCTTTACACTAGCGTCAAAGCAGGAAGAAGTCTGTCTCTACCAAGACGAATTTTATTTCTAGGGCTGGGAGACTTAAACATCCTCCTACCTCAGGGCCTAAACATGCAAACGCTTTCCCCATGCGGTTCCCCAAGCCTTTCCAGGGAGACAGATTTCCACGGTGGGACTGCCCTGCCCCACCCTGCCCCGCCCCAAGCCTTTGCCTCTTTCTTCCAGAGAGATGAAGGTTTAAGCCTTGGAGCCTACTGAAAGTCGGCAAACGCAGTGGTTTAGGCCAGCTCTATTACCAACCAGAACAATTTGTCCTGAACAAGAAGTTTCCGAATAGCTGAGAGACCTGTTTGGTACTAAGCCATGGTAGGAAGCAGCTGGACTAGAACAGATGTGCATCTTAGAAAACTCTGCACCCCAGCTGCCATGGCCCGTCCTCAACGAAGCCCATTAAACGGCTGGGCCCAGGGATGCAACTAAAGAAAAAGTGTGGCCACGTAGCCTTGGGTTAAAAAGAAATGCAGAAGGAACATCTGGGAGACCCAAGCACGATGGCCAGGCAGGAGAGTTGCTCCAGGCGGTGGCAGCTGGGCCTGATTCAGTGGCCTGAATACGAGGCTGACGACTGGGCACTGCGCTCTGGCTGCACGAGGTCACCCACACCTGTTGTTCCTCAGACCAGGTGACGATGGATGAGATCAACTTAGTGCAGCACTATCTGGCCTCTCCCATTCAGCCTGATCCAAAAAAGCCGAAGGAAGGGGAGTCCTAAAGGGGACCCGGGACCAGTGAGTTCGGGCCCCGCCCGCCCCCGTGCTGTCTGCAAGGGTCCTTCGCAGCTGCGGCTGAGCCTCTGGCCCCTGAGGACAGGAGCAGAGGACAAGAAGGTAGCACCAGCCCACATGGAGGGGGTCAAAGCAAATCCAGCACTTTAAATCGAATCTTTTAAAATGTGATCGCTAGCACGGCTTTAAATCTTGTTTTGAAAGAAAACTTCCGAGATAGACAATTAAAATGAAGACAATTATAGAAAAGGCATTTGGAAAGACAACAGATCCGATGGTGAGTTACTCCAAAGAAATAAAACTGAGCAATTTTCTATAGCTTTGGAGTCAATTTTATCCTTTTTAAAACATTTTCTAAGTGACTTAAAAGAGTGGGGCTCTTGCTGTAATTTGGGGGCATTCATTTACTACTAGTTTGAAGAGCCTTTATCTGCAAAACAAGTTTTCATTTAAAAACACCATGTGGGTCATTTCTCACATAATAATTAAAAGCAACCTTCAAAAAAGGACCTTTACATTTTAACTTGAAATTTTCTCACAGAGTGCCACTATGAGATATATACATGGTCAGGGAGGGAGGGAGGGAAGGAGGAAGGAAGGAAGGAAGGAAGGAAGGAAGTTGGTGCCCTGCCTAAATTTACTAATATTAACTCTTAAAAATAAAATTAGGAGATGGGTTATTTCAGTGAGCAAAGGAGAATGAATCAAATATGCGTGTCCTCATTAGTGAGGCAGACTCATGCAGAAACACTGATAGAAGAAAATGGAAGCAACCAATAAATACTTTTACAGACTCTTGCTTGTAACCAGAATACTTGAAACAACACAATAAACTCATTTAGTTGGTCCTGAGTCTCTTCTTAAACCTCTGTCACTCACTTAAAAGTTTGTCTAGCAGCGGATTTGGGTGTGTCACATTCTTTTGGAAAAACCCAAGTGCCTTCTACTCCCAGCTTCTCCCAGCCGGCTGAGTCTGGGAGACAGAAGCACTGCTTGTGGCCAGAGTGCCAAGTCCCAAGCAAGGTTAAAAGCAGGAGCTGGGGCAGGTGACTTACTGTATGGCTGAGAACTGAGGTGAGGGGGCTGGACAGGAACCACTTGGGTGGCTGGGCCCAAGGACGAAAGCTCATCTGCAGCCGTGCCAGATTGCTGGAAAGCCAAATCGATCTCTTCATCTGTCAGTCCTGGGGAAGAAGAGGACAGAACTGCAGGTGAGCACCTTTGGCCACTGCCGGTGGCCACAAGCTCTTCGTTAAGGAAGGGCCCTCAGTCACAGAAATATCTTGAATCCTGGTTAAGTTGCCTCCCCGATTTCGGATTCTCCGGAACCTCTCTCAGTTGCAATTTAACCTTAAGCGACAGAATATTAGCCTCAGCACTGCTTCCAAATGTGGCTCATTCAATTTCCTTAATTTATCCTTGAGTTTATTGCTGCTTTTGAAGTCGCTCCGTACTGCAATTCTCCATTCTTCCCCCGAAAACAGATACCATCAACTGCAAATGTGGCTCATTTTAATCTGTAATGGTGTTAAAAAAAGAGGGAAAAAAACTAACAATAATGCATGAAAACAGACAGGGAAACAAAAAACTAATTATTGGGTGAGACGACTAATTAGTCTAGATCGTTTCCGAAGACGGGAATAATTTGCTTTATTTTATGACAAATGCAGAAATAAAAAGAAAAATCAGGACTGACTGTGATTAGTATGAATGGGATATAGAATGTAAAGAAGAAAATAAAACAAGAAAACAGATCAAAACAAGGCCAGGCCCAAACTTTCAGATGATTATTACTCTAGCCTATCACAGGCTGCCTATATTGCCTTTGGCGAGTTTTCTTTTTCCCGTTTTTTCCAGCCCTCCCGACACAACACATGGCACATGGGACACAGGGAGATGGCAGGGCGCCATCTGCAGAGGCTCGACATGTGGGGAGGATTTGACCACGGAGGAAGGGAAGGGAAATGATGGCCGCAGCCCCAGCGGGCACACAGCTGAGGATTTTCAACGGGTCTGGGGCAGACTGGGAACACTGGCTTTGGGGGAAGAGGACGGGCCACCAACGACTCAAAGAACGGGGGTGCAGTGTGGGGCATGGTGTGAAAGTGTCCCACGGGGCCCGCTTGGGGAAAGCTCTTCGTATCCAAGAGTGCTCTCGCCGCACAGAGTGGGAACAGCAGGGGGAGGTCAGTGTGAGCCTGCAAAAGCCCACTCCGGCCAGCCCAGACTGTTCCAGGAATCCCAATAGCCAGTCCGGCCGCAACACAGAGCTTTTAAACCCGAGCCGAGAGCTTTTCCACATCTGGTCGGCAGCTCTCCATTAGAGCCCGCGGCATGGTCTATCTGCCCCTGGGGGGGATGGAATACAAGGAGGTTCTGAGGATCAGCATCTTCCAAGCATGGTGCCTCCCGCTCTGAGCCAAGGGGCTAATAGATGGAGCACATTAATGCTCTAAAGCACAGCACAGCACTGCCCTGCACCAGGCTGGCGTGAGTTGGCTGCAGCTGTCCCTCAAACTTTTCATGCCCTACTGCGAGCAGTCAGGGGGGAAGGCTGGAACGACTTGAGAGCTGGGGGCCTGCCCTTCTCTTGCCTGTGCTGAGCTGTTGAGGTCAGTTCCCATTTAAAACAGCAGCTCTCCCTCTGCCCTGTGCACAGGGTGGAGTTAGCCAGAGCAGTCAGGGCTGCACCTCTGTGAGTGGGAGGACACGGGCTGCGGGAGAAAACGCAGCCAGATGCAAAGTGGATCGTTGCTGGTGCTTAGAACCTTCAGCAACAAAAGCTAAAGCTGAGCGCATCGGGCCAGAAGGGCCTGTCCTGCTCCCTAACTCCCCAGTTGCTGCAAAGGGACTGCTTTACTGGGGCAGGGCAGACAGACAAGCCAGGCAGACCTCAGCACGTGTTCCCTGCACACATGTGTGCCACTGTGGTGAGTGGCGTGGCGAGGGAACCCCTCTCAGAGCCCAGGCAGGAAAGACACGGCTCTAACCGGGGGCAGCCAGCCGTGCGCGGAGAAAGCGGCGCTCGTGAATCAGCACAGGCCGTGGTCACCGGCACACGACGGACGGAAGCTTACAGACCTGGTGCTCCGTGCGCCTTGTCAGCC
The DNA here is from genome assembly GCA_004363575.1 of Solenodon paradoxus. NCBI lineage: Eukaryota > Metazoa > Chordata > Mammalia > Eulipotyphla > Solenodontidae > Solenodon > Solenodon paradoxus. The sequence goes on from RJWH01004626.1 coordinate 14,878, forward strand.
GCTGGCTGCAAATGAGGATAATTTTCCCAAAAGGAGCATTCAGTTGCATTCTCATTTTCCCTTTTGGCTCTTTCAAATATAAACAAGTACGATGATGTCTAACGCTGGGGAAATATACCATCAGCACAGGCAGTGCTGCGGCCCTGAGCTGGGCTAGTTAAAGGGACAGGCCTCCCTGCCCGCTGCGCTGCCCTCTGGCCCCGAGCTTTTACGAAGCCTATTTTCCTAATAAAACATGTTCCTCGTGTTATTGCAGCCGAGCCCGCTAGTGAGGCTGTGGTTTAAAGGGTATCAGCACTTATTTCCAAGTTCTTGCTTTTCAGAGACCTTATCATCTGATGCTCTAAGTTTACATTGGCTGGGATTCTGAGAGCCCTAGCTCTCCAGAGAATTAGGATTTTGATTTAGCTACATAAATCATTTTCTTCTTAAAAAAAAAAAAAAAAAAAGCATTTTAACAATCTCGCTGAATGATATCATTTCAGAGCTGGGCCCTTAATTACCTCAGCTTTTGCCCTCATCTAACATTAAAAACTGAGGCCCAAGGACGGTGACAATGGTGCCTCAAATGGACTGGTCGGGGCGAGGAGAGGCCACGAGCACCCTTCTCTCCACCTCCGGCTGCCGTGGCAGTTATGGGCCTCACACGGCAGCTTCTGAAACTTACCTCTGAGTCTTCAGTGGAGTCGGGGGTTAGACGAGGACTAAACTGTGTTCCCCACTCAGGTAAGAGCCAGTGAAAGCTGTTCGGCAGCTGTCCGGAAACACCGCCACACTAAAGCTCTGGGGCCTCTCTGTGAAGGACAACTGGCCGACTCTTTGGCCACCACCAGAGCAAAGAGGGTAGAATGTCCTCATCTCGTTCTAATATTTGAACTCCAATAAATCCAAAGGCTCCTCCCCGACTGGTGCCTAGACACCCCTCGACCTCTTCCTCCAATGTCCCAGGCTCAGAGAGGGCTGACAGGGTTCAGGACTCTGCTTGTAGAGGCAGGCGGTCCCTCTGGGATTCACGGAGACTAGGGGACAAAGGGGTAGGGGTGGGGGGCGTCAGCTCTCTCAGAACACAGGGCATCTGCCCAGTCCAGGGCTCCTGGTGCCGAAAGGTCCCTGTCTTTAGAGGTGCTGTCGCTGGGCCACACAGGAGACAGTGGTAACAGTGTCGAACTTAAGACTGAGACCCTGCAGAATCCAAAAGGTTTGAAAGGAATAATAGAGGAAACTGCCAATTGTAAATGAATTATATTTGGCTCTGAAAGCTGAGGCACAGGCTATATTATAAAAGGCATCTCTCTGCCTTGTTTACCATCACCCTGACTAATGCAGACCTTTTTTTTTGTTTTAAATAATCTCATGCAAATTAGACACACACACTTCCTTCCAGTTGATTGCTATCTGCAAGGAATAATCTAACCGCAGAGGGACTGAGCAAGGGCTGAGCAGAGCAGAGATGGAGGCAGAGGGTGTCACCGGCCTGTGGCAGCAAGCCTCCCCCACTCCCCGTCTATCTCAAGTCTTCCTTTACTGCCTTCGGAAGAACTGGCCGGTTTCAACAAAGACTACATTTCCTTTCAGCTGGGTGTCAGCTGCAATAGCACTTTGCGTGTGGTGCTTCGGGTAACCTCACCTCTGATGCTCATCCCTTCCAGGACCTACGACTGCCCCCACCCTCGTGACGCTGCCAGTTAAAATCAAGTTGAGATAGAAAAGTCCTGCTCAGTTATTCTACCTACACACTAGCTTTAGGTCAGAGGAAGAGAAAGGAACAGGGCACTTGTCCAAAGCAAGGAGGAGCAGTAGGCTGTCTGCATCCGCCAGGAGGAGACCCCTTCTCACCTCTCAGACCATGGCTGCCCAGTCTGCGAAACTGAGAGCCTCAGTCCATACCCAACTCTGCCAACGAAGCACCCCCAGCACCGGAGTCAGGCCGAGCATGAGTGCTCAGCTCTCTGGGGCTTCCTTCCACACCAGTCGCCCTGTGTAGACAGACGCTGGACCAGAGCGCTTTCCAGCACTTCCTCCGGTGGGTTCTCTGAGAAGGTACAGAACAAGTGAGCTACGCTATGTTCTGCCGATTAATAAAGCCTGCGTTTCTGTAGCCACAGCTGAAGCCTTGGTGCTGCCACACCTGCTTATTTTTATCTCCTAGAAGATAAACAAATTTGTTTTCTTTTTCTAAAGGTTTCTGTTAAAATGCAAACACCACCGAACAGGCAGGCTGGGCGAGCTGTGCTTCTGGCTGTGAGCACCACTGCAGGTCGCTCCCAGGATTCAGACAGAACCACAGGGGAAGAAGAGCTGGCCCTTCTGTGGGCCTGGCTGCAGCGGGCTTCTCAGCATCGGTATCCTCCACGCTGTCCCCAGTGACCGCCAGCACTGCTATTCCGTGCAGGTGAAGCAGAAAGACAGATGACAGTGGCCAGCGCTGCACTCTGCAGCTTTCAGGTCAAACTCCAGGGATAGCAGGGCAGGGAAGAGTCTGGAAATGAGCACGGTAATGCTGCCGGCCAACCTCCCAGCGCAATCTGGGTTTTCAGGACAAAAGTGTGATGGGATCGGGGAGCAGGGCCTGAAGGTCAGCGGTAAAGAATGGCAGTTTGGGGTGCCACCTTCCTCCCTGTCACAGTCCCTCTGTTTACAGGACTCAGTGATTCATCGGGGACTCGGGGACTGACGGGGTCACCTCTCAGAACACGGTCATCTACCCAGGCACACTCTGGGAGGAGATGAGGCAGAGAAGACAGCTCGCTAAAAATACTCCCCAAATTAAAGGAAAAATCAACTCTCTAGAAAAGGTTAGAGGAAGGGAGAAGGGGAAAAAGTATTTTTATTTTATTTTATTAACATTTTGTTGGAACAGTGGAGCACAATAAGGACTCTCTGAGCCTCTAAAAGTCGTCGGGTGACCTGCAGACCCCTATTTCCCAGTGCCTTGTATAAAATTGAATTTTTTAAACATAAATTACACGTAATGACGACACTGTAAAAACTAACAGTAATGGAAAGCTGTGCTGTATTTCATTAGCCTGTATTATTCCGTGCCACCTGATCCAGCCGGGCCTTGTTTATGAGTTAGTGTGTTAGCAGATGCCGATGGAAGCATTTGCTTCGACCTTGCTCTTCTCATTGGGGCATGAAATTACGACGGCAGCACCTTGATATTACAGCCATAAATACAGTAAACTGCAAATTTAAGCCAACGGCTCCTATTGTCTCTGAACATAAAGCTGATCGGTATTTATTTAAAAGGAGAACAAAAAAAATATTATATATCACCTTGTTTATGGGGCCTCCCCACCCACTTTCTCATCCCCCTCCCCCCAGCCCCCCAACCTGTCTACTTCACTTGGCTAAAATATTAAGCAAATAACTATTCCCAAGCAGTGAAAACAGTTTTTAAGAAAACTAGTTCCCAATATCATTAACCTGCATGAAAGGGTTTTATAAAAACCAATCCGGCAGTGGGACTGGTTCCCACCATCTCGATATTGACATGCAAAATCAAGAACAGGACATGAGACTCTCCCCCCACCCTTCAATGAGAAAAGTTCCAACAACAGGAGAAAAAGTTGCTGATGAAGCTGTGAAATTGAATGTCCTCTCTGTATCCTTCTCAAAATCGTTAGGTAGAAATGTTATTTCAAAAAGCAGCCAAACACTGCCTCCTGCCACCGAAGGGAAGAAAGAAAGATTTCTAACCAAGAGTATAATTCTCATCTCAACACAGGGAGCGGGGACCTTGCATTAAAACTTGCACCGATCCCCTCCTTATCCCAGTGAACCATAAAGACAATATATCCTTTAAATACATTAAATGTGCAAGAAAAATAAACACAAAGACAAAAGGACACTGGGTATCGCCCAGCCTCGTCTCCTAGTATAAATCACCGAGTAAACAGCTGGTGCGGAATGCACTGCGCTGCTGGCTATGAGACTGAGGAACTGGCCGGTTTGCTCCACTCTGAGTCTAAAAGAGAAGGCAGCTGCTTTCCTAATGTCAGTGAAGAGGCGTGAGAGCGATGTAACAACTCAGCCAAGTCCCAGGTTGGAGGCTTCTAAGTGGTGACAACAGCGGAACTTCGGCAGGCGAGCTCAGCAGTCACTCCCAGGGAAGGGTCCAGAGGGACCCTGTGGGCAGTGAATTAAGTGTGAGTTTGTGGGAACACTTCAACTCCCAATCAGACAAGCTCCAAATCATAGGCTGCAGTGCCCAGTAGTATCAATGACATGGCCAAATCGCCCAAGATCAGAAGTTTTCGGGCATTTTACTTCTGCTTCATTACTCCACGAGGCAGACGTGCTGCCTTGGAGCCCTAAATTACTTCAGCCACACCAGTCATTGAGCTTAGCTCCTTCCGCATAAGGAGGAAACTTCCCTGTAAAATTTATTGAGCTTCTCTGGGGAGTAATATAACTGGTGAACAAGACAGAAGTGAGCTGCCCCTCTGTGTAACACAAATTGAGATCTCTCGATCGGAAAGACTAGGAGGGCCCCATCCAATCAGCACCCATGACGTCTAACTTTAGATCTATAAAGGACTGTTCTTCCTTCGAATCCCTCAGCTAAAAGCAAAGAGGAGTTCTTTCACTGGTCCATCATCAATTCCGAAGGATTAACAGCACAAGAAATACGTGTCTGGGTGTCAAAGACAGCAGTCTCTGACCCAGCGGGGCCCTAGCAACAAGCTGAGAAGTCACCCCTTCCCACAGGGCTGTGAGCAAGTCCCAGAGAAGGAACCATGTCCTTACAGACCAACGGGGCTGATCATCAGGAACCAAATGCCTGATGCCAAAGGCTAGTAAACCAGAGGTGTGTCTGTGCATGTGTGGGAAAGCCAAGTTAATCCACATGTCTAACTATATTGAACTTGCTCTGTTTGAGAAGAGGCAGTCAAGTTTAGTTTAGTTGTTTTTTAAATTACCCTTGACAAAAAAAATTCAGATCTAGAAGAAACGCTGGAGTTCATCTGACCTAGCTTCTGCTCTTTTTCTTTGCCTTTCCTCTGTTTTACAGATCAAGAAAGAACGGACAGCGAGAGGGGCAGTGACGTAGCTCTGGCCGAGGCAAGCCCCAGAGGTGGAACCAGATTCCTAACATGGTGTGGGAAGGAGGGGTCCTGAGTGAGCAGCTGGACAGAACTGCTTCCCTCTGCTCCCTGACACAGTCAGAACATTTTAAATGACCAAACTCAGAACCAGTCACCTCAAAGAAGGAAAAAGAAGATGTGGAGCTTGGAGGAAAACTAAGTAAAGGGTACACAAGACTTCTATGTTACAGAAAGAACATATGTTTACATATACGCAAACACAAGAATTCAGCTGTGTGTTTAACACGTGCATTAAAAAGAAGAAAAGGTTACATGAATTACAGATGGATGGAAAGGAGACTGGTGGCTGGGACAGAGACCAAAAGCAGTTTCACTGTACAGCCTTCCCCACTGTTCATGTAAACACAGTTCTGTTACAAGAGGGGACATTAAATTTATTTTTAAGAGCAAAGTTTAAGAGCAAAGAAAATATTTGGAGGAAAAATAATTAATTCTATTAATCCTAAACAAAGTCACTTAGGATGGTCATCCCCATTTTCTTGAAGGAGAAAAAAAAAACAAGACAGGAAAAGGTATGGAGGTGTGCCCTGGTGGAGTAGTGGTTTGGTCAAATGCCTTCAGCTGGCACAGTCTACAGACATCCCAAAGAGCTCAGTTTGCGCCCTGGGGCTGTAGGGAACCAACAACATAAAAAGAAATAAAGCACATTTTTCTCTCTTCCTGCCTGACATGACAGCCTCTGCTCGCCTTCATTCCTGCCTGCACCTCCTTTTGAAAAGAAAAAGAAAAAGGTATGGAGACAGGCCTGGGAGCTGAGGCTGGAGTGGCAGTCACGATTTCTAATTTCTCGCTTAACCCACTGTGGCTTAGCCACAGCAGCCAAGCACAGGTGGGCTTTTTTCTTTTCTTTTCTTTTCTTTTTTTAAATATGTTTTGAAAAGGCAGGCATCTGCTCTATTTTGACACATCCGGGCTGCCCACATGTTTCTTCCCCCTCTAAATATTTGCTTCACCAGTGGAAATGTTTCTGTCACTGCAGCAAAACAAATGTTTGCTTTCGGATGGTAAAGATGGCCATACGCTGTTTCCGATGTGGCCTGGACCAGCCTGACCTGGGGAGAACGCTGTGCTCCAGGCCGCCGACCAGTGGGAGGTCCTGGTCTTGAGGAAATGCCCGCGTGAGCGCACAGCACCAGGCGCTCTCTTTGGCCACTCGGCGGTCAGCTGTGCATGTTCTTTTGGGATCTTCCTTTACCTCTTAAATTTGCAATCAGAAAGGTTATTATTTGGTATTTGACTTACTTCCTAAAGTTTTAAATTACCATGCAGCTATCAGATTTTTTTAAAGTTCTCATCTTAATCTGATATTAACACATTAAAATATGCTTATGCCCTAAAAGGTCAATACATAAATTATTTTGTTACCACCTATTTGCATAGCTCAAATGAATCTGGTATTGGTTGCCATTGTCAACATTATTAGTATAAAGATAAATATCTAGTACTCAACCAAATCCATAAATATTTGAGTGCTTATTTTGCTAGGCTATGTGAGTCAAAACCTTATCCTCTCTACCTATTAAAAGGTAGCTTCCCTGAGAACCTCTCCTTCCCGGTTTCTTATGTTGGGTGAGTATTTTGTCTCTCTTCTATCCAGAAGACAATATATAATATATAGCATTCCTCAGAGAGACTGGGGTCCAGTTCCAAACACCACAATAAAGCAAATGTCACAAGACCGTGTCACAAGAATTTCCGTTTTCCCAGCATGTGTAAGAGTTATGCTCACACGATACTAGTCAGTCTATTCCGTGTGTGACAGCTTTCTGCCTAAAAATGCAACGTAGATACCTTACTTAAGAAAAATGCTTTATCGCTAAAAAATGTGACGCAGACACACAGTGAGCCCCCGAGGAAATGACTGACAGACCTGCTGAACGTGAGTGCCATTAACCTGCACTTCATAGAAGAAAAAAATCCCACAATATCCGCAACAGACAAAAAGCACCATGCAGTACAGTGAGGTCATGCCTTCTGGACATACGAGCTATAAAGTGTGGGTACACCTGCTGACAATGAAAACAGCACATGTTCACTGCAGAAAACACGGAAAACAAAGTATAAAGAAAATTTAACACCCATTTATATTTCCACTCTCTACCCAGAAATGAAGGTCAAAACTGATCAAACCACGTCAAAGAATTTTTTACGAGTTTCTACATTTGTAACTTTGGATCCCAACATTAACCCTGTGCAGGCCACCAGTGTGCACCGCATGAGGGTCCCACAGGACCACCTGTGGACACTACGCGGGCCTATGTGGGCGTCACCACGAGGCCACAGTGGCAGCAGTTCTGTCCGTTTCACAGATGAGGGGTCTGAGGCAGAGATGGCAGCGGCATCGCCAACTAGTCAGTCAGGCTGAGAACCCAGCCCCACCCACTCCACATACCACGGGTGGTGGGGGGGAAAGAGCCCCAATCTCTGTTCAGGGGACACCTGAGAGGGAGCACTGAGAACCCCTGCTGACTCGGAGCACATCATTCAGAAGTGTTGGTAAAAGGTTTTTTTCTTAATATCAAATTGGTAAAGTTATTAAGACTGAGCTTTTTCAAATTAAAAATGACTTTTTTTGCATGGGAATACCAAAGCTGACAAGGCTGCTGGAGACGTGTGAACTCAGAAACTTCTCAAAGACGACTGGACACTCTAGCTCATACCCTTGACCCAACACGTTTACTTCTAAGGAATAATAGTGTGGGAAACTATGTGCAGAGACAGTTCCCCACCAGCTTTAATAGCAAAAAATGTAAACAACATAAATGTCCAAAGAGGAATGATTAGGCAAATTACATTTCAATAATGTACTATGGAGATGTTCACATGCATCTGAACAATTTCTGATGACATGGGGAAGTGTTTGTGATGCATTAAGATGTAAAAAGCAGATGTTATAGTTACATGATCTCTGTTACATTTAAAGATGAACAAAGGAAGCCGCAGAGTAGCATCATTTTTAACTTAATCGGAATCCGTTTATACATGTGCAGAAGCAGAGAGAATCACTCCAACAGCAGGGAGGGGCCCGTCCTTTCATTCAACGAGTCCTGTGTCTTCGCCTGAGCCGGAGACGGGAGCTGAATCTGCTGTCTGCTCATCGCCTCCTCCCGCACGGCCTCGCAGTGTGAGCCCCCGGGCCCGGGGGGCCCCCGACACCCACATGCAAGCCAAGATGTCACCTGGCGCTCAGGGAAACACTGTTTGGACACGAAGGAAAAGACAGTTATCTTGGGCGGACCAGAGGCAGCGCACCTATCTCTGCACAATATCTAACAGACTTGTAGCAATGTTTTAAACGAGCATCTAAGAGAGACGCTCACGTCGTGTACTCTGTACTCTGTACTCTGGAGACACAAGAGAGTATTCGTGAAGTTAAGTCTTCTACCTGGACACTGGTCCCAGCTTTCAGAGAAAACAACCACCGCTACTGGTTTCCTAACAGCCTTCTAGAGAGAGTCTAAGAATAAAAGCTGCTTCTACGTATTCATATATACATTTTATACAATTTATTGTGTGTTTTATGAAGCAGCATGGAGTAAATGCGGTTCTATACTTTGCTGCTTTAATTAATACACCTGAGCTAGGTTCTCTGACTTTATTTAATGGCTACAACGAATCCCACGATGAGGACATACTGCAGGGAACTTATTGAATGTGTCCCCTACTGAACATCTGCTGTTACAAACACAGCCCCGGCGAAGGTCCTTGCACGTGACATTCGTGCGTGTGCAAGCATGTCCCCCGTAGACTGCAGACGCCAGTACGCAGTTTTGATTCTGATCATGTTGACAAGTGTCCTCCTTAGCGAGTGCTCCCACTTCTCTCACCACCTGTGTGCGTCCGCTTCCCACAGCCTGGCCTACACGGCGCTATCAAGTTCTTTGTCTTTGTCACTGAGAGGAACAAAAGTGAGCGCAGCATAGTGTTAAGTAAACTTTGGCTGACTTGCAATAGAGATAAAAGCACTCACATTTTAAGTCCACAGCTGAATGAGCGTCCACGGAGGCACCCAGGTAATTAGCCCCCAAACACAAGAGAAGGCGCCCAGAAGCACCGCGCGCATCTCCCCCAGTCCCCACTGCCGCAGTACGACAGGGCATTCTTCCGTGAGGGGCACCTTCGCTCAACCTCATGCTCGTGAGGCTGGGCCGGGGCGCCGCAGCCACGACCCGCCGGCCAGCTGCTGGGTGGCATCCACACAGGGAGAGAATGAACCAGGTCCGGTTCCGCTCGACGACGAACCGCACAGCTGCGCACAGGCTTACACACACAGTCGGAGGGGCCACTGGGTCACAGCGGGTAGCATCTGATCCGCTTTAACATGCTCTCAGCAGTTTTCCAAGTGGTCACACCAGCTTACGCCCCCGCGTGCAGGGCAGGAGGGCCTCGTGCCACCTCCACCAAGCACTCAGCTTCTCCGTGTCAGCCGTCCCCTGGCCTCCCCCTCGTTCTGACTGTCCGGGCACTGCTCTCGTGACTGATGAGACAGACACCTTTCTACCCAGCTGCTGTCATTACCAGGACAGAGCCATCTACAGACTCTACGTGAATGTGCTCATTGTGTTGTGAGAACGTTGAATGCTTCGCCTGCTTCTATTACGAATTAGAGGGAGATGCTCTAACTGTTCCATCAGAACGGTTACTTCTTTCCGTTCTACTCATTTTAGCTTCATGCACAATGAAGCTATATTATTAAACAGACATACCTAAAAATGTTCAGCCTTTCCGGTGACCGAACATGCTGAAATCTGTCTCCCCCACTTCCAGGTCTAGCTTGTCAGATTTCAGTACCAGGTTCTTCTGGTTAATGTTTGCCTGGTATCTCGTCCATCATCTTACTTTTACACGTAGGTGTCTTTATAGTAAACGTGTGTTTCATGCAAGCAGCATAGGATGAGATTTCTTTTTTTTTTTGAATCTTGACAAACTTTGCTTTTAATGGTGTATTTCGCATACTTACATTTACTAGAAATACTGACATTTGGGGGTTTATCTTTCACCTTATAGTCTGGTTACCTTTTGATCTGTTTAATATTCTTTTTCTCTTAGCAACTTTTAAATAAAATTCTCCCCTCTATTAGCTTGCAGTCAAAGTGGGTTTTGATGGACTTCTCTACTGTAAAGTTTACCTGTTTTCCTCCTGTAGTTATTAAATAGCTTGGAGGAGACGCTTGGCTATCTCCCTTCACACGCTCACCCTCTAATTTTAGTGCCCACCAGTGGATCTCATCTGCACAACCACCACTGTGGTATTTGCCTAATGGGGGACCCTCAATTTTAAAGAGTGAAAGGGGTCCAGAGACAGACGGAAGAACAGATGACCTAGATATGACAACACACCCTTGCCGTTCTACGTAAATGAGAAATGTTACCACTTTCCCAACAACTTGGGCGCGTATGACCCTTCTGCCCCTTTGGAGTTACTGCCACACACTTCGATTACACACGTGCTCCACCCCACGAGAAAGGCGCTGCTATTTCATACGGTTGGAGTTCTCCTCCATTTACCCATTCCTTCCCGTCTGTCTGCAGGGCCTTTCCTTCTGCCCGGAAGCCCCATTAGTGCTCCTTTCAGTGCAGGCGTGTGGGCAGGATTCAGTTTTGTTTATCTATGAATGTCTCTATTTTCCTTCACTTTTTTCTTTTTCTTTCTTTCTTTTAAAGGTGCGGTGCAGGTAGGAATGAAGGTGAGTAGGCAGGCAGGCAGAGAAAGGAGGAAGCATCTTTATTTTAATTGTTCATACTGGTTGTCCCCCGCAGCCACCACCCCCCCAGGGTTGAACCCAGGGGTGTGTGACCCATGCTTCTTCGAAGGCGACTGACTCCACCAGGACATGCCTTTCTTCACTTTTAAAATGTGTTCTATTGTGAAATAATTTCAGGAAAGTGCAAGAATAGTAAAAAGAACTGATACCTAACTTTTACCCATGGGTGGAAAGTTTGCCTGATTTTTCTCTGTGCTGCTAATTATTTTCTCTGAGCTGCTTGACACTAAGTTATAGACACATCTCCTCCCCGCTGAATATTTCAGCATTTCCCGATCTGGATGGGGGAGCTCCTGTTCAGCACAGCTATCAAAACTGTTAAATTTATGTAGTGCCACAGTCTTCTCCAAACTGGATTCATCTTCGGCCACGCCCACCAGCACCCCACTTGGAAATCTAACAGCGCTTCAAACGCAGCATGTGAGCCGCTAGCCCTGCCCCACCAACTGTTCCACTCCTAGCTACTGGCACCTCCAAACATGAGTCACACAAGCCAAAAGCCTTGGACTCGTCCATAATTGTTGAGTCTCTTTCAGACTCCAGATTCAACACATCAGAATAGTCTGTGGGATTTATTTTCATCTTCCGGGGTCTGCCAGAGACCTCCTTACCTTTGAGTAGTCTCCCAGATCCCGCCCTTGCTCCCCAATTGTCTGCTCTGAACACAGCAGCCAGCTGACCCAGCTCAGGCTTATGCTGGCTTTACTCGCCCTCTGCCTAGAACCCTCTGATGGCTTCCATTCTTCCAGAGCAAAACCGCAGCCCTCACAGGGACCCATTCTGCTCCACACGCCCTGCTTCCTACCAGTGCTGTGTCCTCACTCCACACGACTAGCCTGGCCTACACTGGGCTTTCTCTTCCTAGAATTTGCCAGACATGCTTCCTGTTCAGCAGAGATAAATCCCTTTTCCTGGAACTCTTTCTCCCCCGAAATCCACCTGCCTGCTTCCCCCTTTTCTTCAAGTGTTTGCTCCAGTATCACCTTAGTGGGGCCTTTCCAGACCATTCCATATAAAACTGCACCTGTCCAAGAACTCGCTTCTTTCATGGATCCGTCTACTCTGAATGAGCGTTACACCACTTTTACATATTACGAGTCATTACATGATGCCTCACATCTGCCGTACTGTACACAACGGTGGTACATTTTATTAAGAATCAGTCATTTCATGTACACCCCTTCTATCCTGTTGTAAATTCAACATATCTTATTGTTGCTTGAGACAAGTAACTTTCATAGAATTTAAGAATAAACATAAAAGTGTTTTATGTTTATATTCCCAGTACTCTATATTCCTTCTGAGGACTCCACTTTCTGACTGCTATTTTTCTCTGCGGTATGAAGAACACCCATTGATATCATAACTCTGTTGGTGCCAGCTTCTCTCAGCTTTCATCTTAAAATCTGTATCTTCACGTTGGATAGGTATTTTCACTGTGTGTAGAATTCTAGGTTGAGTTTTCTCCTCAGCATTCTGAAGGTGTCTAATGGGCTATGTCGCTTCGGACTTCCTCTTAAGTATCCAGCAGTTTTACTATGACGTGACTGGACGTCACTTTGTCTCTGTCCTGCTTGGGGCTTGCCATGCTTCCTAGGTGGTTCTCTGTTTTCATCAGTACTGGAAGGTTTTCAGCCAGCATCTCTCCAGATATTTTTTCTGCCTCATTCTCATGCTCGACAAGCGGATTCCGTGCCACCGACGCTCTGGTTCTACTTTCATCCTGTCTGTACTTTAGTTTGGCTGACTTCTACTGACCTGTAGTCAAGGTCACCGAGACCTTTTTTGGTTTGTTTGTTTTACTCAATCTGTAAATCCCATCCAGTGAAATGATAGCGGGAGGTTTTGTTTTGAATTCTAAGATTTGCACTTTTTACAATTCCCAATCGCTACTGCAGCTCCCTGCCTCTTCAGCCTCTCATCCGTTTTCTGCCTTACACACCTCTGAACATAATTTTTCCACACTTAGGGTTCATTTTTTGTCTGTGAGTCTACTTCTGCAGAATGATTTTTCATTTCCGCGAACAGGCAGAAGTGGCTGTTTCTTCATCCTTGCATGTCCTGTGTTTATTTTACACTGGACACTGTGCCTAATCGGCTCAGAGGTTCTGGGTTGTGCTACCTTCTGAAGAACTAGTTTTGTTCTAAGAGGCAGTTACATGACTGGTAAACCACCTTGTTCCAGGGCAGCTCAGTGTCATGCCCGCTTTCTTTTTGGGTTACGTCCTAGGAGGACTGCCGCAGACCTAGAACACAGTGTTTGCGCCCGAGGTAGTCCTTCTGGTTTCAAAGAAAAGTCCAAGGCATTAACCACGACCCCCTAACTTGGTAACACTCAAAGTCTGAGCTCTGCCTTTCCCATAGCAGGGGCTGCTGAAATCTCTGGCACCTCTCCTGCATACAGGCAATTCAGGAGTTAGCCTACAACTTATACAGAGTCGGGGTTTAACTATTTCAAGGTCCTTTCCTCCCTGGAATTTCCATCTAAAGCTCCAGCCCCTCTGACATCCACCCCGCTCCTCACAGTGTGATGGCCACTCTGCCTGAATCCCATTTGCTAGCACCTGATAGACTGGGAATGTCTCAGGGAAAAGGCCATATAAATGTCTCTCACCCACAGCACTTCCTTCTCCCAGGAGTCAAAGCCACGCTAATTTCTGTTTGCTGCTGGTTGCTCTCCGTGACTTCAATGTTTCAAAAATATTTTGTCTAGAACTTCTATTTGTTATTGGTAGGAACATTATTCTGATACAAGCTATTCTGTCCTTACTGAAAGACATAACTCTAACTCTGAATATGTTGGAGAGAAAATGATGAAATGAGCCGTTCTCTTGTACCTATTAAACTTGATAAAGACATAGCAATGAAGACATTATGGCACCTGTGTAAAAGTGGATGTAGGTCAATACCAATAGAACAGATATCCTTGAAAAAGACCTTATGAAATACTGAAATTTAATATATGATAAAGGAATTCTAAAACACAAATGGGAAAAAATGGTTTATTTTTTAAAATTCTGAAAAAGTGATTATTTGAAAGGCGTTTCATATCACCTCATTAATTTCAGGATTAAAGATGCAAATAGAAAAACAAACCATAAACACTAAAATAAAACGCAAGTGAAACATTAAGAACTGATGACTGGTTTAGTGTGTGTGGACAAACTCTTAAATTTCTCTCTCTGTTTTCTCTCTCAAATGCAAGAAGATAATAAACAAAAACCTACTTCATAAGAGTCCTGTGATTATGCAAAATAAGAACAGTGACACATAATCAGTCTTCAGTAAATGTTAGCTTCTACTATTGCTGTTACTAGGGTCATCGTTATTTAATAATTATGGAGAAGAAATCTCTTACAGAAATAATAGAAACTACCAGAAGACTGGTAAAAGTATGTGAAAACAGTCTTACCTAGGAAAAATCTAAAAGACAAGGAACAATGGGAGAAAATGTTCAGAAATATAAAAAAGAATAGCCTTAATATATAAAGGGTATTTAAAAATCAATAAAACATTAATACTCTACTAGAAAATAAAAGATTGAATAAACATTTCTGAGAAGAAACAAATATATTTTAAAAGATCAATTGTATTATTAATCAAATAAATGCAAATTAAAATCTGAGAAAGTGGTTTTGTCGCATTTTTGTTATATTTAGTGAAAATATACATTTAGACAGGCACTAGCAGATCCTGTGAAGGAACTGATAAAGATTATTTGGAAATATATCATTTTGTATCCAGAGTCTTAAAAATTTCCTACCCCAGGACTCAATACTTCCTCAATTCAGGAAAGTTTTTAGAATGAATATCAAACAGTGCAATTCACTAAGAAAGAAAATAAATTACTTATGTCGAGAAGCTAGGAGAACATTAGAAAAATTTTTTAAATTAAAAAATAGGAGGGATTCTTTACAAGAATGCTTTAAATGTTTCAAGAAGCCCAATTTTTCTTAGTGTAAATTTTTATTTTATTTTCTTATGGTCAGAGAAGGGGGAGGCTGCATGATTTCTGCCTTTTTTATTTCCTTTGTGGACACTTTTTAAAAACTGTTTATGGCGCACTCTGGTGGAGCAGCAGTTGGGTCAATCGCCTCCAAAGGAGCACAGGTCACATACCCCTGGGTTTGTGTCCCAGGCCAGGGAGGAAACCACCAGTGTGAACAGGTGAATAAAAATGCTTCTTCCTCCTCTCTCCTTCTGCCCGCCTGCCTCTGCTCACCTTCATTCCTGTCTGCACCTTTCCTTTAAAACAACTTTTTATAAATGTACCATGGGTATTAAAAAACTGAACATTCTGTTTTATGTGCATACATTTCTATGCATTTATATATCAGTGGATTGTGGCATACGATTATTTCATATTCTTACTTCTGTGCCCATTGATTTATTAAATTCCAAAGTATATCAGATCTTCGCCTAGGTGGTTTTAAATTCTTCTACTTCTAATAACTTTGTTTTACATACTTTGATGGAATTTTTTTAGACTTGATGATCTGTTATTCTTAGAACATCTCATTTCTGACTGAAATCAGATTCAGAAAACACTGAGAATATTAAGTGTTAGCACAATAGAGGGTTCTGATTTACCTTTTTCATTTATGTATGTTGAAGATAAGGGTTGAGTATCTGCGTATGCAAGTACTTTTCTTCTGCTAATTTATTCATGACATATAATACGAGAGCCTCCATTGTGGCTCAGGCACAAGCTGTCAAAGTCTGGCCCAGGTTGGGACTAGGGGGATGGGGGAACACACACACACACAAAGACAGCGCCCACTAAGTGCTAGAGTTGGAAATACATCAGTGAATAAGAGAGGTAGGTATCATTCTTGTCCTCATGGAACCTAATGAGTCGGGCTGAGTTTGTCAGTTCAATTTCAGAAAGTTTTTGATCTGAGGAAAAGGTTGAGTAAAATCTCTTTAATTGTGTCATGCCTGATCACCTGACTACACTAACTTAAACATTTTATGTTCTGCTTCAATTTTTTTTCCAAAATAGCCTACAAACTGACAGTAGCTGAGGGAAAGAACAGGAAAACGTATTTCTTTTTATATTTTTCTGATTACGAAAGCAATATTCAAAAATTTTAAATAACTTTCAATACAGAAAAGTTGAAAGGAGTCAGAAGAGAAAAATCACCCACATCCCCACAATCCAGAAGCAGTTGCTATTAATATCCTGAACATGAAATGAATCACATCTGAGCTAGAGATGCTACTGTTGTAGATACAGTGGAAGCGTGCATGGTGCAAACTGCTCTAGAAATCCCCTTTTAAGGAGACTTCCAGTTGGATCTGATAGCTTGAACACACAGCTCTGACTCTGGCTCATCCAGCATATTAAAAGGATTCATAACCAGAGACTTCATTTCATTGTTGTAGGGTCTTTCTCCTAAAATAACACACCCAAGGATCACGAGACAAAAAATGAAAAACAGAACCCCCAATATACACAAAAGAACTCTGAGGAAACACATATAAGGAAGAGAAGAAAATAATAACATTCTCAGAGAACGGGGAGACGTTGCATCCTAGAAACAGGAACAGAATGTGAGGGAGAAAAGGACACTCAGAGAAAAAGAAGCCACTTTCATTATCAATTAAAAATCTGGGTAGAAAAAATTTTAAGAAAAATATTGCTTAATAAAAGGATTAGAAGATGAAACAATACAATTGCCCATAGAGTCAGGGCAAAAAGATGAAAGTATGGAAAGAAAACTTGTTTTAATATTTGAGACTGAACCCGGGACATCTAAGCCCGGACTAACAGGAGTTCTAGAAAAATGGAACATTGAACACACAAAGGAAGAGAAATTATTAAGGAACTAACAGAACATTCCACAAAACTGAAGGACATGAATTTTCAAACGAAAGGGTCCACCACGTGCCCAATAGAGTGAATGAAAAAAGTTTCCCGGATTCACATCACAGAAAGTTCTGCATGTGGAAGGAAAGCTTTCACAGGGAAATAAGCAAATCACACAGAGGATGCAGAATCTCAATGGCCTCAGACCTCTGAGAGCAACGGCCAGAAGGAAAAGAAAGGCAACAGGCTGTGCCCTCAAAATCCCGCTGAAGGATTACTTGCGATCTAGAAGTCTACAGCTGGCCAACGTAAACTGAAAATATCAGGGTAGAATAAAAGCATTTTCAGAGATGCTAGATCTCAATAAACTACCACAGTGTGCCTTCTTAACTTTCCAAGAACCTTCCCTACCAGACCAAAGAAATCACCAAGAAAGACCAACACAAAGAAACCACAAAACAGAAAACGGATCACAGATAATGGGGAAGAAGCAACAGGCAGTCAGCCATCAAGGGAGCAGATTTGGATTGAAACAGGAGGGCAAAGGGCACCAAGAAAAGAAAAATGAAGTTACTTGATATCTCTGATGATACTGCAGGTACTTTTACAGCTCCGGTAGATTCGAGGAATAATCAGTGATAAACACATAGAATGATGCAGTCTGTTCTGATCTTCAAATAGTAAAATGTCTTAGTAAGAGTAAATGAATATATCCTTAACATAATAGTGTGTGTGCAAGAGCAAGAGCATGTGTGTGTATTGGAGGAAGACTGGTATATCAATGTTAGTGTCATTCTCCAAAGTGACATGCTTAACAGAGTAACATTAAGCATTTCTTGTAAATCTGAGAACAGGACAAGGATATTCACAAAGCATCAGATTTACCTTTTGGGTTTATTTTTTTGAGATATTAGGTGATGTCATTGCACAAGGAAAAAACAGATAAGAACATTGAAAAAAGATGAAGTATTATTTTCAGATAATATCTAAAATTAACATAAATTAACTGAAAAAAGAAACCTAAGTAATGTAAGTACTTTTCTGGGTGTCTACATTCAAAATTAGTACATAAAAATCACATTTAAATTTTAAAACTGGAGGGAAGACAATGAAAGAATAGATACCATTCAAAGGAGTAATAAGACAAAATGTCAAGACAAAAATTTTTAAATGGACAAGCAAGATCTATATAAAGATACTGAGGGACAGTAAAGAAAAACTGGATAATTGGAAAAGGACTACCTTATTCTTCTATAAGAAGTATCAATATTATAAAGATATCATCTATCCTAAGTAATCTATAAGTGAAATGTGATTCCAATTTTTAAAACCCTAAGTCTTTATTTTTCTTTTTTAAGTAGGCAAGCAAATTCTGAAAATTATATAGAAAATAATAAAGAATCGTCTGGAAAGTCCTGAATAATTAAAAAGATGAACTCTAACAGATAAAGAGACATAGCAGAAGACAGTGCAACGGGTATACAAAGAGACAACCATCTCTCAGAGTTGAGAATTGCTTTACATTTTTAAATAGTTCAAAAGAAAACAGAACATTTCGTGATACATGAAAAGTATACAAAATTCAAATTTCAGGATCCATAAATAAAGTTTCATTGCTCATCAGCTTATGCATTATCTAAGAAGCTTTTGTGCTTCAATAGCAGCTTTCAGTAGCTGCCACAGAGACCATATGGCCTGCGAGACCTGAAATATTTACTACCTAGCTCTTTACAGGAAAAGCTTACCAACCTTTGCAAATAAATTATTTTCATTTGTTGGAATAAAAATAATTGAATCTCTATACTTCATATCCTCAAAAAAACAAAACAAAACCCAACTTCTGATTTCTTCACTCATACACACACACACACACACACACACACACACACACACACACACACACACACGTACGTTTAAAGAACATTAAAGTAGGGAAAGTCTAGCTATGGTACCAAACTCAGGTCTGCAGAAGAAATGATGGATAAATGTAACTACATACTCAAAAATTTGCCTCAACAAAAAGCATCATAAAGTAAGTTGAAACAAATTTCAAATTAATAGCTTATATTAGTAACACATAATTCCAGATATGGAGCTAATTTCCTCAACATATAACAATATAAATCAATTTTAAGACACCTATCACCTGGTTCTAAGGGTTAACATATACAAATGGAAAATTTGTAGAAATGGAACTATAAATGGCTCTTAAATTCAACAGTGAAATTAAAAATGACACTGAAGGTTTCTGCTTCTCAGATGGAGCAGCTTGTAACCTCCCAGTGCTGAACTGTTGAGAACTGAAGAAGGAAACGACTGCAGACTCTGGGGAGCTGTCAGGGAACCAGGACTTGAGAGGTGCAGCTCCAAGGAGGTGGGTGGAACCAAACACCTACCAGCTTCCACTGAGATGGGTGGAGATGAACAGACAGACAGACAAATGGAGGTAAGGATCAGGCATGACTTAGGGCTGAGATCCTCAAGAGAAGGGAAGCATGGATTAATGACAGAGCACATCTTTTCCACAGCAGGCAACAGAATTCTTCCACTGAGTAAGGCAAGAGGCCAAGATGTGAAGCAGAAAGTCACTTGGGAAAAAAGTCTTTATTTGCTTCAGAGCAATGAGCAGACAAAACACAGGGTTCACCCCACCAAAGAAAAGGAGGTCTAGTTCATACCGCAAGCTCTCAGTGGGGATTCGTAGATGGCTACCCACTAAAAGACCAAGGTTTAAAAGGTTTAAAAGACCAAACACCTGCAAGCTGACTCAGTTCAGTCCTCGTGAGGATTGAGGTCATACGCCCCCCTGTAGCTACCCAAGCATAAAGTATACACGGAAGAAAAATCGTATCTTTCAAAGTTTCTCAAGTATTCATAGATAACGCTGGTCATTCAAGAAAAGTTAGAAGCCATACACATAAGCTCAAGACAATGAAACAAACCCAAAGAGGAGTTGTTTATTAAAGCTAGCAAAGATTTAAAAGAACTGATGAATATCTTCTAAGAGATGATAAAACAGAAATACTAGAGAACTACATTTTAAAAAGAACTGAATGGAAACTCCTAAGTATAAAACATACTCACTGAAATTAAGAAGTCGACAGTTTTCAAACAAGCTGGACACAGCGAAGAAAGGGTTAGTAAGCTAGACGTAGGTCAGTGAAGAGAAGAGGGAAGACAGACAGATGGAGCATAAAAGATTACAAGACTATGGAACATGGGAAACACTCTCTCATGATTGTAACTGAAGTCCAAGAAAGAGAAGGGCAGAACAGAAACAATATTTAAAGATACGATGGTCATAATTTTATAAAACTAACAAATGTAATCAAGTCAGATATCCAAGCAGGACAGCAACAAAGAATATCACCTTAGGAAAATCATAGTAAAACTGCTTTTAAAAAATAATTTTGAGAGAAAATCTTAAAAAGCAATCAGAGAAGAAAAAGACAGGTTACCTTTCAAGGAGCAAGGCTTCCCTTGTCATATCGGTCAAACAAGACTAACAGAGAACAGTGGAAGTCAGAAAAGAACGAAATCACATCTTTAAAGTACTGAAAGAAATTAACTGACAATCTCGAATTCTATACCAGCACGAATATATTTCAAAAGTGAAAAGATGTGAAAATCACCAACAATCCTCATAATGACTAAGGATCATAAATAGATGCTAAAAATAGTAGGTGAAAGTTGACGGAAAATAGGTTATTTACATAGTCTCAAAGTGTCTCAAAGTATACTTACTAATTGCAAAGGGGAAAAATATAACTTTATAATGGAAAAATCTGGCGAATTCATTCCAGTCAACAAACTAAAGCGCAATCATCAGCAATGGAATAAAGTGATGCTGTATTCCTCCGGGAATGATGCAGAGAAAGACATATACAATACCGCTTCCTACAAAAGTGCATGAATTAAACCTAGTCGTGAGAAACATCAGGAAAAAACAAGTAAGAATGGACAAAAAACTGGCCTATTCCTGCAAAAATATCAAGGTCTTAAAAGACAAGAAAAGCTGAGGAACACTGTTCCAAGTCAAAGAAGGTGAGATAGCACAGTCAGTAAGAACTATGATCAAGGGTAGAACTATGGACTCCTGAGATTAGACAACAGGACTTTATTAAGTACTTTTTCTGATTTTGATAGAGAGTGTGTGTGTGTGTTAGCAGTAAGACGGAATAGGGAGGAAGAAGTGGGGAGAAAGAATATGTAGTGATATAAATTAACATTTCAGGAATCTGGGTTAAAGGTATATGAAAATTCTTATACTACTCTTGCAATTTATTTTAAAATATTACTAAGTATTAGAAGATTCATTTCAAAAAATTTAAAAAAAACCTTTTCAAAACAATCCTTTTAAAAACTAAAGAGAAATGGAGTCATCAGACAAAATTCGAGGATTCATCACTAGCAGACATGCACTAGGTGAAATATTAGATGAGTCCTTCAGATAAAAGAAAAATGATCCTCAAAGGATATATAGAGATGCAGAGTGAAAAAAAAAGGAAAGAACAAATTAAAAAAAAACAACAACTGTATAAAACAATAATAATGTTTTGTCAGTTTTGAAATCTATGTGGTACTAAACTGCAAACAAAAAACCTCACAATAACTCAAAAGGCAGGAGGAATGTAACTGGCAGGTAGGTATTCATTGGTGCTAGCATCGTTAGGCAGTGATAAGGGTCCTCACTTACATAAGGCTAATAAATCAAAAGGTTCGTAATGCAATCTCCAGGGCAGTGCTTCTCAAATATTTTGGTCACTAGACCCCTTCAGACTCTTAAAGTCTTAAGGATATCAAATAACTTTCGTTTGTAAGGATTATGTATACTGATCCTAATATTAGAAATCAAAGCTGAGATAATTTTTAAAAATATTTTAAAATAACAATAAGCCTATTACCATGAATAACATTTTCATAAAAATATCAGTTTCACATCTGATAAGAGGTTAATATTTAAAATATATAAAGAACGCATTAAACTCAACAGAAAAAAAAATTACAATAAAAAAAAAAGGGCAGGGGACATGCCCTGTTGGTCTAGCGGTCTAGTACACCCCGGATGCAGTCCCACATACACCTCAAGGTCCAGAGTTCAAGACCTGGGCTGAGGGGAATAGCCAATGTGAACAACTAAATAAAAATGAATAAAGTGCTTCAAAAAAATAAAAGTGGGCAGATCTGAGCATACATTTCTCCAAAGCAGACTACAGGTGACCAACAAGTACATGAAAAGATATTCCTCATCTCTTGGTATTAGAGAAATGCAAATCAAAACAACAAAGATTATCGCCTCACACCTAGGAGAATGGCTATTATCCAAAAGACTGGAAACAAAAATGGTGGCGAGGGTGTGGAGAACAGGGGACACTTTTATACTGCTGGTGGGAGTGTAAATTGGAATAACCATTATGAAAAACAGTATGAAGATTCCTCAAAAAATTGAAAGTGGAAATTTAATATCACACCATCATCTTGTTTCTGGGTATTTACACAAAAACACTAATTTAAAGAAATATATGCAATCCCCCCATGTTTATTACAGCACCATTTACAATAGCCAAAAAAATGGAAACGACTGAAGCGCCGTTGTCAGACAAAGGACAGAGAACATGTGGCGTACGTACACAACGGAATACTACACAGCCTGAAAAGTGGTAAAATTCTGCCATTTCGAAAAGATGGATGAACTAGAGGGCATTATGCTAAGTGAAATAAATCAGAAAGATAAAGACCATGCTGGATGATCTCACTCATGTGAAAAATTAAAAAAAACAAAGAAACAGACAAAACAGAAATTAACCTTGGGAAGTAACAACAGAACTGAGGTTACCAGTGGGAAAAGGGGGTGTGAGCAAAGGGCAGTTAATGGGGGGGACAGTAATCAGTGGAGGACTATAGAAACGTAGTGGTGGTGTATGTGGTGTGTTATCATATATGTGATGAAGATGAACCTGCACATCTAAACTTAAATATTTTGTAAACAACAACAACAAAATACTCCTTCAAACAAACAAACAAAAAAACCAATGAGAAAAATAGTATAGTAACTTTTTTGCAAAGCTCTTTTATGTCTGACTTCATGGAAGACAACTGGATTCCACTATCTGCTTCTGCGTTCACTCTGCTGTAGGATCCTGGTTTGGTTAAAGCAAGCGGTGAAGAAAATACAGCTGGGCTTAACCAGCAGTGGAAAGAGAGGTGTCTTCTAACAGCCCTCTCAGATACTTGCGATTTTTTTTTTTTTTAAAGGAAGGGTGCAGGCAGGAATGAAGGGGAGTAGGCAGGCAGGAAGAAAGAGAAGAAAGAAGTATTTTATTTATTTTATTTAGTTGTTTATCTTGGTTGTTTCCCTGGGTCTGGTCTTGAACCAGGGACCTTGGGAAGTCTGTGCACAGTGAACTAGTGAACTACCAGGTCACTAGAGTGCACCTATGATATTCTTCTGTGATAATACACCAAAACTTGACCAGTGGTAGCTTAAGGAAATCTGAAACTGTATCAATAAATTTGCATAACCTGTTCCATTAAAATCCATTGGCCAGTCTTGAACTTTGAGTGGATATTCATGTAATCTTGTAAAATCATGCATTGACCATTTAGGAAAAGTCATTAAGGGACCAGCAATTCCAAATGCTGGCATATTTCTCATACAATATCAAACAAGCACACTCATCCGTATCACCATGATTTCATCGAAAGTCTTTAAGTAGCAGGAGGCTACCTCAGTCACCGTGGCGGACAGCTCACGGTGACAGAGGCGTGTTTTCCAAAATCCTAATTTCATTTGAAAGCTCAAATTTTATCACTGACTATAAATATTGCCAGTATATTTTCCTTGAATTGTCAGGCTTACTATGCTCATTTTTGAGAAAACAGCTTCCAAACACTGAAGTCTGACTTATCAGGGTCTGTCATTCACTCAATGGAGACGGCATCCGAGGAGAGAGCACTGGGCTCAGCTCAAAGCAGACGACGGCGGAGACACTTCCAGGACAGTCATTACACTTCAGAAGTGCCTTCACAAATTTCCGATTTTGTCATAGAGAATATTAAAATGGTGAGATTTTATAAAATTCAGTTTTACTGTTTCATCAAGGACACTCAAGGGTGCTTTTTAAAAGTTTAATTCAAGTGCTTTTTTTAAATAGTTGTAAATAAAATACAGGGAGGCCAGTAGTTTCACCAGTTGCTTTTGCTCTATCACTGCAAATGTGCACAGTTAATTGCCTTTCTACGAAGTTGAAAATTGAAAATTGCTCTGAACTTACAGACCCCCTGAAAGCTTTTGGGGAACCCTCAAGCTTTCCAGGCCACACTTCTGAGAACTGTTGACGGATAAAGGACAAAAAAGAACTGCAAAGAAATCCTGAACTTTACTCAGTAAGATGAATGTGGATATTAGTTTGAAATTTTTTAATGATTTTATTTATATTATGGGATATAATAAATAAGTATATCAAGCTTAGTAAGAAGCTGGTTTTTCACTGTAAAAAGACATAAAAATTAAAACGAGCTGTAAGGAAAGTTCCATAATGTTGCTTGACTTGTCTGTGTAAGGACACACGCACATGTCGTCAACAAACGTACATGAAACTATCTACGTGTTTATGTGATTCTAGGCACTAAAGAAGCAACGACAGGCCAAGAGCAATGCAAACAGCTGGCGTCCAGGTCCTGACTGCTAAATATCACCCCCACTACGGGAAACCTTGGGAAAAGACATGACCCCAGGCTGGGGCACAGACAATACAGGTCTACCTGAGACATTTGTGCCATAAAGCAAACGACCCAGGAGCCATCATGAACAGGCATCACTGACCAAAACTGAGACAACGTGAGCATTAAGGAGAAATATGATAGTGATCGATTATAACACTTGGAGCAAAAACGTCTAGAGGGATACTCCAAAGAAAGTGAGAGCAAGAGACAGAGGAAGGTGAGACAGCCTTCTCTACAGAAGAATACTAAATACAAATACATAAGAAATAATAAAATTTAAAAATCCCAAAGAAATGGTTGATTCAAGCAAGGATCTCCAAGGGGTGCTCCAAGCATTGAATGACAGGTTGCTGAGGAACAAGATAACATGATCTCAGAGAAGCACTTCTCAGATTACTCGTCAATTACAAAGAGGAAAACTGTACCTTTACAATGGAGAGATCTAGAAGTCACCTCATTAACCAAATGATCCGCTTAGCATCACGCATAGGAAGAACCTGACACCTCACCTTCTGATGTGATGCAATAAATACACGGTATTAGTGAGTATGCTTGAAAATGTTTCGTCTTAATCTTATCAAGAGGAAACAATGAGACAAATCAGAATGTGCACTATTCTATAAAATAACTGACCTGAACTCTTCAAAGAAAGTCAATGGCAAGTTAAAACAAGAAAAAGCAAGAGGACAGGTGTCGGTAAAGAGGCTTAATAGTGAAATACCCCACAGGAGCCTCGTCTGTCTGCTGATTACAGGCTACAAAAGCAACCGGGGAACAATAGGAAAATTTTAATATGCTATATACGGCAACAATTTTTATGGACTTGGTGTTAGTTTTCTTCGGTGTGATGATGTGGTACGGTTGTGTGGGAGGATCCAAAGTAATTAGGCGTAAAGTGTCACGATTTCTGCAGCTTTTAAAGTCAGAAAAAAAGTGTTGTGTGTGCGCACACGCGTGGAGAAAGTGAGTAAGACCAATAAAGAAAATGTGAGAAAATGTTAGCAACTGAGAAACTCAGTAAAAGTTATCTGGGTCTCAGAGCACCATTCAATTTTTCTGTAAATTTGAAATTGTTTCAACCCAAAAGATGGATTAAAAAGATCAGGTTGCCAAGGGCCTAACCAGACAGGATTTGACCCTACAGGAAAGGAGTTGCTACCCAAAGTCTCTGTGCAGGGAAGAGACAAGCCGATGGCAGAGCTGGACTCTGCTCCGATGGCAGTGCAGAGAGCAGCCTGGGGTTTCCCACAGGGCCCTGCCCGCAAGCCAGCCCCCGGGCTGAGAGAACCACCCACGGTTCCACCATTTCCATCATCCATCTCCGGTGAGGGTAATAACAGCCTGATGACAGAGGCTGCCGTTAGCACACTCGTCCTTGAGACAGGAGGGGCCTCACTTCTGCAGAATAAATGATCACTTCTGATGTCCTGCAGTGCTCCCTTTCTATCTATGTTCAGCCCAAACGTGCCTTTTTTTGACTCATTTTACACCATGCGTAACAGCTCCGCTTATTAACACTAGCTGAGCCACATCCCTGTCTGAGGTGTAGCTTCATTTCACACAGAAGGGAGCAATTCTGGGCTCATCACTGACCTGCTGGCCGAGTGACTTTGGAAGTCACGTCCACTGTCTTTTAGCTTTTCCACCTGAAAAAAAGTAAAATGATGTGCACTTTCCCCTCTAATGCAAGGCTGTTATAAGCATGACAAATAACTTTGGGCAAAGAATAAACATCAGCCGAAACAGGTGAAAAGCAAAGTCCCTTGAGAGCAAGAGCTCTGAAAAGTCATGGGTCGCTGTGACTGCTGCTTTTATATTCTGAAATTAACGCTCTGAAGAGA
Organism: Solenodon paradoxus; assembly: GCA_004363575.1. Taxonomy (NCBI): domain Eukaryota; kingdom Metazoa; phylum Chordata; class Mammalia; order Eulipotyphla; family Solenodontidae; genus Solenodon; species Solenodon paradoxus. Next base: position 41,126 of record RJWH01004626.1, read on the forward strand.
AGGAGACAGTGTGGTCGCACACACATGCTCCTTAGCAGTTGCATTTAATTAGCACTGTTCTGGAAGGCCCAGACAAAATAACAATAAAACCATATTTACTTTGGAAAGGGAAAATATTTTCACATGATGTGCTATTGAGAAAAACCTAAGAGAACCAATAAGAACAAATAGGACTATTAAAAAGAATAAAGTAATTTTTTAAAACATAAAAGCCAATAGCTTTCCTAATGATTAGAAAACATAAGGAGAATAAAGGTCCTATAGCAACAATAAGTTTTTTAAACTTAAAGTAGGCACAAGCTGGTAGCTTAATAGTTAAATTCAACAGACACAGTTCATATACATCCCAGGGACCGGGTTTGTGACCAAGATGATGAACTACTAAAATAAACTAAATAAAACGCTTCTTCCTTCCCTCTCTTTCTGTCTGCTTGTCTCTGTTCACTTTCGTTCCTGCCTGTACCTTAATTAAAAACAAACAAACACCTTAAAGGAAATGTGCAGGATCTATGTAAGAACTGTTTAAGACATCAGGTGCCTCAGCCTGTCCCTCTAGAAAATGGGGGTAAAAACCCAGTGACGAATCATCCCCTCCACAGCCCCCAGGGTGCTCTGAGGACTAATTAGCTGGTATTTGTGAAATGTGTCGCTGTACTGAGCTATCACAGAAAATTTTCCATCAGGCTCATCAGCTCTTTAAAGTTCTTACACAAAACTAAAGAAGTTTTGATGAAATGCCCCAAAGACAAGTCAGCCTGGTAATAATGAAGCTGGAGAAGAAACCCGGGGCAACCTCCCCCGCCTGCAGGCAGTGAGGCAGAGCCTGTTTCATCAGCATCCCCCAGGATGAGGTCAGCACACCCAACCGCCGCTGGCCCTCCAAGGGGACGATTATCACCCTGTAACCAGTGTCCCCGGGGTTCCTTATTAATCTAATAGAAACACTCATGCTCTCAGACTCACAGACTGCGAGCCTAAAAGGAACACTGGGACCCCCAAGATGAAGGGTGCGGGGACAGATGTGCACAACTCCCCTCTGGCCCTGGCGGCCTGTCTGGTGGAATTCTGACGGTAGCTGCCAGGCTCTGGGAATACCCAGGGGGAGAAGTGCGGTCGCTTCTAGAGGGCAGAGCCCGAACTGGATCACACACGCCAGTCAGGACCACAGGAAGACAGAGATTAAGCCACTGAAAGTGCAGACAGGACACTGCTAGACCCCGTCATTCCCATCAATCCCACAGGGCAGCCCAAGAGAGAACCGGTGAGGCCCCCTGCGTGGACAAGGTGCGTGGACAAGGTGCGTGGCCGGCCTCTGCCGCTGGCCACCCGGGGCCCCATGGGACGCCCACCCCATTCACAAGAGGCAGCCCCATCAGACAGAGGGCTCTGTCCAGGGAAAAGTCCCATGTACCTTCCTCCAAATCATTCCGTTTTCTCTCTCCCCTGACTCCGGTCTCCTCTGTCTGTCTCATGCTGTCTTTCAAATCTATTCCTGTGCGTCCCAGGGGCCAGCATGAAGCAAGCTCTCCCGGTATGATGCAACGCCCGGCCACAGGTGAGGCCCGGACTCTTCTGGAACCTAATGAACGGGCCACAGCAGCTTGTGTTCATCTTGACAGCGCACAGGTGCTGATAAATAGCGACCTCCAGGGTATTCTTGGTAAACACGGGCTTCCAGGCCCCTCACCTCGCAGGGACGCGCACTCACACCTTCCCAGCTCTGCTCTTGCACTTCAAAAACAAATTATTTAACTATTCTCTTCCCTGAGGATTAGAGCTCTAATTTCAAACACACAGCGCCCTGGCTTGTCTCTCACACATGCAGAACATTCTGATAGGTTAAATGCTGCCATTTAATTACCGTAATGAGAGCTGCTTTTTTTGGGTTTCCTTAAACATGGATTTTTCCTTCCCTTGTTTTAACACTGAATGTCATTTCGAACATGTTTTTCTCCATCATTTCCCCATCCTCCCTACACTAGGTACACAGGGAGGGAGGAAGGAGAAAGGCTCCATGAGCCGGTATCTTGAAGAGAGCACAAACGATACCACACATCCAAACTAGTCTAGACACATTTTTTAACTTAATATTTAAATTTAAAAAAGAAAAAGAAAAAAGGGGAAAGCCAGCAAAGTGGCCACTGGTCTCTGCAGCTCCTGAGAAGACACCCTGGGAGCCAGGCCGGGTCCTGCTGCAAGCTGTGGGGCGGGCGGCCCTGCAGGCGATGTGAGGGAGGGGAGGGAGGCTGAACCCAGGGAGTACAGCACGTTTTTTAAAGCGGCCCCCAAATCAAGCGAGGAGGCGGCTCCCATCCAAAGGGTGACAAAAGTCACCCAAGCAAGACACCTAAAGAGAAGAAACTTCGGATGTCCCCTCTTGGGACACAATCTATATGCATTTCAAAACTGCAGGTCACGGTTCACCGCCCAACAAGTCCACTCTGGCCCGGGCAGGGGGCCCAGAGTGACCACACAGCCACCGAGGCCTGAAGCCGAAGCCACAGCCGCTGCCATTGTTCCTCCCACAGCGCAAGGCGTGCGGAGCCCAGCGGGAGAGCTCAACCCGTTCTCCTCCCCTCTGCAGGCCCCTGGAGATCAGATCCCGGCCTGGCCTGCGGCCTGCTGCGCTGGGCTTCCAGCCCTGCCCGCCCTCACGGCTGCTGGAGCGTCATCCACAAGCCTCCTGCCTGGCGTACTGACACTTCTCACCCCAACTCCTCCACCCGTAAGAGTTCAGGCACCGGGGTCATCGGCTCCCTGAAACCCGAGCATGGGCAGGGTCAGGTCACTGTGGCCATCGGGTCACACAGTGCAAGAGGCCCTGAAGACAAACACATGTGACAAAAACAGACGAACGTGGGAAGGAGGGATAAGGAGCAGGTGACAAGGGAGAGGCGCTTTGGGGAAGATGGGTTTTCGGTGGGGGGTGGGCGTCACGACTCACTAGGATCCTGGTCCAGGCCAGTGGGACCCTCTCCTGGGCTTCACTGGAGGCCCTGGAAGCCGTTTCCAGACAAAAGAACAAGAGCTTCGCAAATGCATTCTGCTCTTTTCTTCAGAGAGCCTCAAATTTCAGTGAAACCAGTTAACAGTGTCCGTGCAAAGACAGCAAACCTAACAGTCACCTGTGGGTGCAACTTTGAAAGTCAGACCCCTTGCACTTAGTCCTGCTGCCTGACAGGGACAAAGCCTGACCCACAGTCACTGAACACATCACGAGGGTCCTAGGTCTTCTCTTTCCCTCTCCTGGCCCGACATTCTTTTCCCTCTGACATGTTTGCCCCCAAGCCAGTTCCCTCGGCCAATTATGGACAGTCAGCCTTCACTCCTCCCTCTTGGTCACTCCTTGCATCCACTCAGCCGCCAATTCCTGCAGACTCCACGTGCCCCTCTCGGATCCATCCCCTCCATCCCCACCACTGTCATAGCTCATCCATTACTTCTCGAAACCTGAGTACGCTCCTAAGAGCCAATCCGACCCTCAGAAAGCTCTCTGAAACACAAATGTGATGCTTTACTACCCTACACCAAACTGTCCAGCGACCACATACAGAAATCTGAACTCACACACAAGGCCGTCCACTCCCTGAGCCCTGCCGACCTCTCCCACTCAGCAGCCTGCCTCGGAGACCAGGGTCCCACCCATCTTCTGCATTCAAGTCACCACTGCTTTCCAAATCCAAAGACAACCGTCCCCGTGGGAACTCCTAAAAGGGCAACCACCTCTAAGAAGGTGCCTTTTTTAGCCTTCCCTGCTAGTCTCGTCAGCCACCACAAAACTGGCCATCCCGCTCTGGGCCTCTCTACAAACGCCCATCGTAGCCCCCATGCTACTTCTGTTACACAGCAGAGACCCCTGGACCACAAATATTACATCCGGTGTATTTTCAGGGGTTACTAAAAAATGTTGGAATGTAAAGGGCTGTACATTTAATAAATGAGTGGGTGACTTTCCCCACTGTATCATACTGGGCACTAAATTATCTGAGAACTAGCAATTTATACAAACACACATGTAGATGGATAAATAATGGGCACGTAAGAACAAGCTCAGAGCAAAGGACTCCAAAAAGCAGAAAATGTTTAAAGCTTTGTTTCATTTAAACATGGATTATGACTCTCTGATTGTGTTTTGTTAGACTAACATTAAAATTACTCTGCATCCCTGATCCCACATTGGTTGGAAGAGGAGCAGAGCAACAGGACAGCGAAAAACACTGCTCTGAGACTGATCTTGAGTGGTGAGACCTTGCAAGTGAACAGCTGAGAGCTCACCATCCCGTGTGCTCTTGGTTCACCATGAAAGACCTTTAAACAAATACCTACCATTTCCTCAAAACAAACAGTAATTATGGAGGCCTTGTTAGCGCTCAGCAATATACGAGACACACATTAACTGGCCTGGAGCCCCTCGGAAATCATCTCGAGGCCCAATCTGTGCAGCAGGCTCCAGACTTCTGTGTGATGACATCTGAGCTGCTGGGGTGAGCTCTGCTCCGTGGAGGCACGACTCCTCTGAGTGGATCTTAAAGGTGAGGTGCAGCAGCTCAGGAGCAAGTCGATTTAATTTGTTTAACATCATAAAAAGGGACATTTCCACATGGCCAGCAAGGACATGAATATCATGTGTGTATGGCAGAATTATAAACGCATTTTTGGCGAAATTCAATAAAGCTGATTCTACTGCATAAGGTCAGCAATTTACTATAAAAAATGATATGATTGCAATTTTTAATATAACCCATGTATTTGCTGCAAGATGCTCCAGAAGATTGTGTAATGTAACCATTCGACCTCTCCCAGGGAGCAGAGATCGCCCTGTTTACCCTTTACTGTCCTGATAAAAGCCTCATGCAGAACAAAGTCAACAGCATTTACTCAGAGCCCCGCTCGGTTGGGCCAGGCCTCTCTCTTCTCAAACTAAGGACTGACTCGCCAGGGCTAGTGACCTTGTGGAAGGCAAGAAGAAAATTTCCAGAACAAAATAAAATGAAAATTAAATACACCTTCTACTCCTGATAATAATTAGTGAAATGTATATGAAAGGATGCAGATGAAATAACCTCTATCATTCTAGATTTCATTTCAAATAATGTGATTCTTCAGAGTGAAAGCCCTTGTCCACGAGATACATTGAAATTCTACAACTGTATGCACCCTGGTGGAGCAGCGGTTAGATCTGCCACCTCCAGCAAAGCACGGTCCACATCCACCCCCAGGACCTAGGATCGTGTCCCAGGGCCGGGGCTAATAACCCGAGATGAACACCTAAAGTTAAATAAGTAAAACGCTTCTTCCTCCTCTCTCTTCCTGCCTGCCTTTTCATCTTCATTCCTGCCTGCACCTTTCCTTACAAAAAATTAAAAAAGGAATTCCACAACTCAGCGATACAGAGAACTGTTCCTCTGATTCCATCATCAGCACGTTTTTTGAGACAGTAACTTGGGTTACCGTGAAATTACACGAGTGAATGTATGTGAGAATCTTTTGAATGATGAAGTCAAACACACATAGCAGTGGTTATTACACAGTCCATATTGCATCCTCTCAGGCTCCAGCTTGCTTGAGTAAAAATTCCAAGAGCAGAGCGACCTGCAGCTTCTGTTACCACTGTCAGGTTCCCTGGGGTTTGGACCATTCACACCCCCAGGGCACTAACTAGCAAGGAGCTCAACAGAAGCAGACGAGGGATGCTTGGCAAACAGACCAACAAGTGGTGACTGATGACAAGAAAAATCTACACAGAGGGATACGAAGCAACAGTAGCACTTTCTTTCCAGTGGGGCCTCCAGATGGAAGCTGGTAAGGTGTCACCCTCCTTTCGTTCCCCACTGCAGCCCCGCCACAGGTTCCGAGACTGCACCCCTTCCCTGCCTGGGAATTGCTGGGCTTGGCGCCCCTCCGCTGATGTTCGTGTTCGGGTTCCAGCAACCTGCCCGGAATACACCTCCGCATTCCCAGTCACCGCACCTGACAGTTGCTTGACCAATGTTGCTTGTCTGTTCACATTTCTGCGGGGAGTGTGTCTGCAGCCCAAAACAGTCTTATTTACATCATGTTCTCAGTCACAGGGCAGGCACAGGGCCTCAGAAAACACTGCACTCAATAAAGACTTGTTGAATGAATGAATGAATGAATAGCAAAAATCTCCCAAAATCGGGTATACAGGTCTTCCAAACAGCAGTGCTATTTTCTGTTATTTCTATTTTAGTGTTTAGTCTTCTCTTTTCAGGGTTGCTTAAAGGAGAGCTTTTGATTGGGAAAAAAAATGGAAATAAATATCAGATATGAACTCAAAAGAGGATGTCAGGAAGCTTCATATTTATTCTTTCAATTACATTCTGTACAAATTATCTTCATTTGTAAGTTAAACCGACTTTCCTAACAGCCTCTTCTTCAAACTCAACCTGTGCTCTTTCGGCCAAGACCCCAAATTTTGTAATTAGAATAATTTAATTGACAATTCCGTTTGTGACTCACAAAGCAGGAGAGGGCATGGCTTTGTTCTTTAGCTTCACAGGTTTACCACTGTCAGAGGTAAAATATTTCTCATGTTGGGTAAGAGTACAGATCCAGCTTGAAGCCAAAAACAGAGTGGCAGAGAGCCCCAATCCTATGCACTTTAGGTTTCATTGAAAAGCTGACATTTATGTGCTTGTGATATTTAATTTATCACAAAGGGTCAGGATTTTTTTCCCTGAAATGCCATGATAAGGTAAACTTCGACTTTATGAATGAAAGCCTTTGCAATCATTTAACAAACTGAAAAATCTACGCAAAATGTAAAGACCACTCTATTACCAAAGACAATCCACTCAACAATCTAATTACAGAAAGATTACTTTAAAAGGCTTTCAAACTTAAAAGAATAATTAACAGTAAGAGACTAACACATTCCCAAGTCTTCTGATGAAAGGAGTGAGATCTGAGGAGACCAGCTCCTATCAGAATGTTTTAGAATCCAAACAGGGCTGTGAAAGCAGGAGGGGAAAAAATCACGGTGGTTCAAGTCTCAGCACAATTTAGGTATAATTCAGGTATAAGCCTGCATGTCCCATCACTATTACTGAAGACCTTAGTGAGTTACCTCTACTTACCTCAAAAATGCAAAGATCAAGTTGTTGACTGACTAGCTGACAATGGAAAATACTTTTAAAATAAAGCACATAAAATTCTGCTTCACAAATACATACACTCTGACACACATAAAGCAGCAGATAAATTTATTTTTATAAGGGATAGGCTCACAAATGGATTGGTAGATGAGTGAATAGTATCCAAAGCTATTTTTGAGTCTAGCTGTAATCCCATCAGAAGAGAATATTTTCCAGTAGAGACTCTGCCGTATGTTGCACCATAAGTTTGAAGGCCCTGTTTCTAACATTTTCCAGCAGTTGCCTGCCTTTACCAGGTAAGTCTCATTAAAAGAACACCCACCCCTGAAGTGAGACCAGAAAGTAGTGACGAGTACTCTTACAATCATCCCAGAAACTCAGCGGTGATACAGAACATGTCAATATTTACCTACTGGGCAAACCGGAGACACAGCACTACAGCTTTCGTTAACAGTGAAGGCCCATCTCTTCTCAAAACAACAAGAATCGTTGACTTAAAAGAGTATCCTTCTCTCATGCACACACATTTGCTTTATGCTGAATGAAAATACTTTAGCTTTACAAATAAACCACTGCCTCCTTCTTCCAGATGGAAAACACGAACTCTTTTGGCTGACTTTCTTTTATTAGCATGCTCTTAGAGCAAAATGAATACTTTCATTTGTGGGCAGTTTCATAAATGGCTCGAAAAATCCCAAGTTAGTCCATCAGTACAAAAGAGGCTTATGATGTAAATGTGTTTGGATCCTGTTCAGAGGTAAATACGTTGTACCTATGGATCTTCTTCCCCGATAACACGCAGCTTCTGTACTGGCCTCTTTCTAGTGCACCTTCCTCCATGAGAGCAGGAATGCTAAACGCTGAGTTTCCCAGGCTCCGCAGCAGCAAGACTTCTGGGACAGGGCTAGGAGCACTCACAGGTGATGGGGACAGTAGACACGAGGAAAGAGACCTGCACTGGTTGCTTTCGGCTGTTACAAACATCAGCAGATCAGAAGCAAAACAGAGGAACCACTGCGGTTTCCTCCTGCCGTGTCCAATCTCTAGCTCCCACCTTCACAAGTGTCAAGAAGTGGAACCCAAGTTCACATTCCAGTGTCCTGTCACTGTTTTACAAATGTCAGACACACTGCAGTGCTGGCAGCGGAGACCTCCTGACACTGAACATGGTGTCGAGGGTGTGCTCCCATGCTGGCCCCTCCGGATTCCCCTCTCCTCCTTGCGGCAGCGGCAGCGGCAGTGGCTCCCCAGGCGAGTTAGAGCTTCAGTGGCCTGGAAGCCCATCATGAGTCCACTCCTCCAGTCTTTTCAATGCGGGGACAAGCGCCTAAATGCCTGTATTAAATCCCTCTCTGTTCAAAATTCCTAGCGGTTCCAGCCACCTGAATTTTGATGATACCAACAAGTTTACTTTTTTCCACAATGGTCAGCAAACTTACAACCCATAAGAAAATATCTTTCTTTCCTAAGTGGCCCAGCAGCTTAGGAGACCAGGTGCAGTCCACATACCTCCCAAGGTCCCAGGTTCTAGACCTGGGTCAGGAGAAACCACCAATGTGAACTAAATAAAATCAAGTGCTTCTGCCTCCTCTCTCTTCCTGCCTATCTTCCTAGTCCCTTCACTCCTGATTGCACTTTTCCTTTAACAAAAAAAAAGGTATAAGAGGATATATAGAGGTGATCACTGTCATCCTCATTTAAACCCTTATTTTAGTGTTAAGCATACTGCTGAGCATTTTTCATTGTTTTCACTTAATTCTTACAAGAGCCTTTGGAGGAAACATTATCATTAACCCCATTTTATAATATAATACCATAGTCTAATTACTTCACCCAGGGCCACATAGCTAGAAAGTGGTAAGGCTGGGATTCCAACCCAGGTACTCTATTCACTGTTATCTCCCACGCTGGAGAATTTCAAGCGAGACCCATCATTTAGCCACTCTTAATGTTCTCAAAGTCATGTGAAAACAAAATAAAATATGAACTTGTACCTTCCTATTCTCTAGGCTCAAACCCTAGTCATTCACGCATGACTGCAAAGAGTGCAAAACCAGTTTGAAGTTTCTTAAAAAGTTTACATACACCTACCATCTGATTCAGACATTCCAACCCTTGGGACTGCCCATGAGAAAAGTCATGTATCATTCAACACGTATCATCAGTTCTGAGAAACGCACCAGCAGGGGAATCTCCTCGTTGTGTAAATGTCATGCAGCAGGATTACACACATAGCTACACACCCAGGCTAGATGTACAGTCTATTGGGACTGTGGTGGTGTATTTGGCCCACTGTGGACCGAAATGTCATTAAGTGACACCTGGCTGTACAAGTAACCACACCCATGAATCGCAAAGTAATTACTGCTTAGGTGTGCCTGATGGAGTAGTGGTTACATGCACCACCTCTGACGGAGTGCTGTCCATGTACATCCCAAGGCCCCAGGTTTGCATACTGGTTCAAGGTGGGGAATAATCAAGATCAACAATTAAATGGAAATGCATCTTCCTTCTCACTCTTCCTGGCTGCCTGCCTATGCAGTTTCATTCCTGCCTGTATCTTTCCTTCCAAAAAAAAAAAATTAAAAAGGGAGCCATAAAAACAAACAAAAAAAGCAAAGTAATCTATAGTGAAAGAAAGCAAATCAATGCTGCCTGGAAACCAGGAAGGGTGCATGTGTTGGGGGGTAGAGGAGAGAGATAGGAAGAAGGAATCACCAAGGAGCATGAAGAAACATTTGGGGGTGACCTGTGCATTCATGATCTTGATTGATGGTTTCATGGGTATACGCATGACAAAAGTGTTTTAATTGTACATGTTAAATATGTAAGGTTTACTGTATGTCAACTGTCCATCAATAAAGCTATGTAACAAAATAAAATGCTGAGAATCACCCTGGTCCCATCCCCTTGACCTCACACATTCAGTCTACTACTGAGCACAGTGACTTGTTTCTACAATGTCTACAATCATCCTTCCTCTCCAGAAAGGATGTGGTAGGGTTCAAAGAATTCTAGTCAGAAGACTTGGTCCTAGTTCTACTTCTGCCAGTTTTACTTGCCACTTCACATTTCTGGACCTCAGTAAAATAGGAGATTCACTAAATCATGTATTCATTCAACCCACATGAATTACATATTTCATAGTATGTACTATATATATATATATATATATATATATATATACACACACACACACAAACACAGTATAATGTAGGAGAAATTAACTAATGTATATACTCTGTAAGTCATAACGTTCTCTACATAAATACCTTGTCATTCCTATTTTACTCCTACTACCTCCATCCCAGGCAGGATCCTCCCCATTGTAGCTGGTTTTATTACTACAGGCCTGTTGAGTTTAAAAACAAAGCCCAGAGTAAATGTCCTCGAAGAGTTTTTGCAGTTTCAATGGCTTCACAAGAGCCAGTGACTGTTATTTAAATCTTGAGTCTGAGCTCCGACTGCTCCCTGACTGCACATCTCACCGACCTCAATTTCCTCCTTGCAGGTCCCACGGGCCAATCCAGCTCGTTGCACATGTCTCTGCAGGAGCCGTCTCTCACATCAGTGCCCTTGCACTCTTCTCTGGCCAGCTATGTCCACTACCTCCTTCATGTCTAGGTCAAAACGGCTCTGCTGACCTAAGTAACTTTGGACAGAGTGTATTCACTGGATAATACAAGGCTAAAGACAAAGGCACTGCATCGGAACACTGTTCTCTAGTAGGTAAAGGCATACAGGTGGCAACTCTGGAACTACATTCCATGTATTCTAGAACTAAACAAACCAACTGCAGACTTAGGAAGAACCAAGCTCCCTTTGAAACTTTTCCCATGAAGTATCTCCTAACTCTCATCATCAGTATTTAATCCCTCATCACTAGACTCTGGCTGAGTCTGGCTCTGCCAGGCAATGAGGCTGCTGAAGAAGGAAAATGATCGCAGCCCTGAGAGGCCCAGTTTGGTGAGTCCCTCCCTAGTCTATGATCGTGGAATTCTGAGATGCTGCTGGATGTAAGTGCATGTGACTGAGAAGCTCTCGGCGCCCACTCCCTCCTCCCAATGAGCCTCTTGGATTGTAAGACAGGTCCTTCACTTTCCTTTCATGAAGTGCCTGATGCAATCACACCGTGCGCTCAATCAGTGCGGAATAGAGGTTGACCACCTAACACTGGGGTAGGACTCATAAAATATCAATAATAATGAAAGAAACCTAAAGCCTAGACTTCATTTGAAAACAGATCCTAAACTTCATGTTTCTGACGCTTTCCATTTATTTGAATATTTATTTTATTACTTTTTTTAAGTTTAATCAAAAATTAAATTCATGAACCCATATCCGCTTTTTTGAAAAATGGGCTTCTGACCATGCCCTGGTAGAGTAGCAGTCAGGTCAGCTGCCTCAGAAGGAGCACAGTCCACGCACATCCCAAGGACCTGGGCTCATGTTCCAGATCCTGGGGAACCAAATAATGTGAACAATAAAATAAAATAAATGTTTCTTCCTCCTCTCTCTGCCTGCCTACTTAACCTTCATCCCTGCCTGCATCTTTCATTTAAAAAAACGGGGGAGAGAGGCTTTTAAAGGATTCTTTAAGAAAAAAAAAAAAAGCATTCTTCATGTAACTGATGAACAGAATGTCCCCTCCTGTCATCCCACTTCTGAATATTTACTCAAAAATTACAAAAACACAAATTAGCAGACATTTACACACCCCCATGTTTACTGCAACCCTATTCACAATAGCCAAGAACTGGAAAATACCTAGGTGCCCATCACCAGAAGAATGGATAAAGAAGATGTGGTGCAGCTATACAATGGAATATTACACAGCCCTGAAAAGGTGAAATTCTGTCATTTGCAACAACATGAATGGAACGAGAGAGGATTGAGCTAAATGAAATGGTCAGAAAGAGAAAGACAAGTACCAGATGATCTCTCTCAGATGTGGAACATAAAGAAACAAAGGAATGGAAGAGATAAAACAAAAATTAATCTTGGACACTGACTACAGAACTGAGGCCACCAGAGGGTATGGGAGGAATCAAAGGGTAGTGGGGGCAGTGGACAGTGGTGGAGGATCACCAGAAGCGAGCACAGAGGGTAGTGGGGCCGTGGACAGTGGTGGAGGACCACCAGAAGCGAGCACAGAGGGTAGTGGGGCCGTGGACAGTGGTGGAGGACCACCAGAAGCGAGCACAGAGGGTCGGGGCCGTGGACAGCGGTGGAGGACCACCAGAAGCGAGCACGGAGGGAAGTAGGGCTGTGGACAGTGGTGGAGGACCACCAGAAGCGAGCACGGAGGGTTGTGGGGCCGTGGACAGTGGTGGAGGACCACCAGAAGCGAGCACGGAGGGTAGTGGGGCCGTGGACAGTGGTGGAGGACCACCAGAAGCGAGCACAGCGAGGCGTGTTATCATCTACGTGATGAACGGTGATCCCAAACACTTAAACATACATTACTTTGCAAGAGCTGCCTCAATAAAAGCGTGTGTAACTATGACAACGCGCGTGGTGGAATACTACGAACCACTGAGGAGGATGAAGCAAATCTGCATTATAGTGACGCGGAGCGAATGCTGAGAAATCATGACGGCATGAAGGTAAAGTATAAATTATGCTGCCACTGCATTTTAAACAGGTCTGTGGTGGCGGGGTAACAAACAGCAGCACGCTCTTGTAAGGACAGGTTCCCTTTGGAAAGCTCCGTCCGACACTGCTACCAGCTGTACCCTCTGCGAAACAGAAGGGGAGGCTGGGCATACAGGAGCCAGAGATGCTGGGGACAAGACGCATTTTCACTGCACACTCGCCTTTAATGTCTGACTTCTTGAAACAAAGCATGTATCTTATCTCTTCAGAAAGTTTTTAAAATAAGTTGAGAGAGAACACTAGCGCACGGGACGACGTCACTTTGTCTTCTGTGCAGCAGCATGACAGTTTAAGAGAAGTTTAAGAGAAGAATCGTTCTTCATTTTCAGGGAGACCTCACAGCAATGGGATAAACTAGAAGAGCTCTGCTTATCGCCAAGCCCCTCTGCACACCGTCCCCCGTTGCAGAGCGAAGTGCAGGACCTGGCTCCGCTCCGCCTTCTCGAGGACCAATGCGATCAGCTCCCCTTCTGAATGGGGAAGCCATCGTGTCCCTAGTTCCACAGCATTCAGCGGCTCTAGCAGCTTTAGCTCTCATCCGGGATGCTGAGAAAAATCTGTGGAGTGCAAGGCAAGTTTGGATACCAAGGGGCGCAAGAAAATTGATGGGGGAAACACCAGTCAGTGTGATGAATTGGCTGGTCCGGAACAGCAGGTGACAGACGTGCAGATGCAAGACTGGCAGGGAGGAAGATGGTCCGCTCACCACAGATGGATGGAGGTGCTCAATCATCCTCGGGAACAAGCATGCGGCTGCCACACGCAGCCCTGTCTGCTCTGGCACCGCAGCTCCTTCCCACCTGCAGGGCACGGCCTCCCGCCCCAGAGCTGGCCAGGGGAGTAACAGTGGGTGGTGTTTGTGTAAGATGCCCCCTGTGCCAGCTGGGCTCCGGCACTGACTATTGGTGGACTCGTCTCCCTTTGCCTTCTTCCTCCAGCTTCCAAAAACAGGCCTGTTCTGCCCACTCCTGAGTGAGGCTTGCGCTGCAAGGGTGACCTGCCCGGCCAGGCTTGAGTGAGGCTTGCGCTGCCAGGGCGACCTGTCCAGCCAGGCCTGAGTGAGGCTTGCGCTGCCAGGGTGACCTGTCCAGCCAGGCCTGAGGGCTGTCCAGACCACAGGATTCCCAGGTTAAAACCAGAACGGAGGAACCGACGGTCACCCCGTTCGACATGCCCTGTCCTCTCCTCTTCACTGGCAGTGAGAGACAACAGCCTCTTCAGTTCGAGCTCATGAGCAAGGAGAAGTCCTCATGTGGGGCCTTGCGCCCTCCATCTTGGAAGACTAACAGAGGTGGGAGCCCAAGAAGAAAAATCATCCAACGTGTCTTTTCTCCGAACGGCAATGTCTTTTCAAATGTCCGTGATATACGGGGCTCAATTACTCCAGCGACCAGGGGAATGAACCTAAATCTGGATGCCACAGTCCACGTCTCGTTAACAGAATCGGAAGGGCCAGACAGCCCCTGGCGGCGCCAACATCACTCCTCCCCGCCCAGCCGCAGGCGACACTGAGGACGCGGCCACGGGTCGCGAGCAACCAAGCTTGGGGTGCAGCTGGCAAGCGCTCCCTTCTCCTCCCTCTCCCACCTCCCAGCTACCGCTGGACCCAAGCTCTGGAAGAAAACCACCTTATAAAAAGACTGCTGGCTTCACTAAGACACATTAAAGAATTAATTATAAAGTAAAGCTGAAGTAGAAAATTAATTTTAGAAACACATGAGGTTACATTTTTTTTTTTCCTGGGGATGGGGGAGGAAACACAGTTATTTTCGTTTTCATCCTGGGGGCACAAGCTGGGAGCTGTCCAGTCGATAACCTGGCCATCAGAACAAGGTTTGTAATTAAAAGGTCAGTGACCTGGAAAGCTAGGGCCCCACTCCCAGAGCTTCTCAGTAATGACGGAGCTATTAAATTAAGACTGTTATGAAATCAATGCTAAAAAAGCTTTCATGGTAACGAGATTCCATTCAAGGACATGCAAACTACCTCATGAAATGGACGTAAATGATAAAAAAGAAGAGTAATAAAAGAGAGTTAAATTGAAATCTGTGTAAGAATTTACTCCCCTTAAAATACTCCAGTGAGAGAAGCCCTTCACCTCTACCCCACAGCCAAGGTTGAGGCCCCGCTTTCTGCCTCGAGTTCACTTCCAGCAAGGAGGCAGTCGTGCTACTGGGCTCCACTTCCAGGAACAGAAGACAGACAAGATCTTGTTTCACCTTTCAGATGAGAAAAGAGTGGCGGTGTGTTTCACTTGTTTAGTTTTCCTTCTCCCTGGACCATTTATGAAGGAGGGAGAATGCAGCCCTTGACTTAGATTCTTGAGAAGGGCAGTGCCAGCCGACAGCACCCAGGTCCATCACCAGCGTTACAGGGAAGCCTGCATGA
This sequence comes from Solenodon paradoxus, assembly GCA_004363575.1. Lineage (NCBI taxonomy): Eukaryota > Metazoa > Chordata > Mammalia > Eulipotyphla > Solenodontidae > Solenodon > Solenodon paradoxus. The sequence goes on from RJWH01004626.1 coordinate 56,284, forward strand.
CACTCATCCTTTTCGGGGACGCCGGCTGCAACGGATACGCTAGAGCAGGCTCCAAGACAGCTCTCTCCCCGCATGGCCCCGCCACAGGCCGCACTCACCCGCCCACCGCGGCCTGCCAAGCCTGTTTGGAAGCGCGCCGCCTCCTACACCCTGTGGTCGGACGGGGCGTCAAATCGACAGAAGCCTATTGACAACCATGTCCAAGCTTCTAACTTTCTGGACTGATTCTACTGCCATTTTAAAGTGACTCTAACCTCCTGGACTGCAGCCCACTCCAAGCCCAGATATGATGCCCGCCTGGCAAGAGCCAGTTCTATATATAGACCAGGTCTAGGCGGGGCAAGCCCCACACGGTCCAGCTATCGTCATGTGTGGCTGACTCTGCAGCTAGGTGTCATCTGCAGAAGCGAGTGGCTGGAAGCAAAACAAAAACATTTATTCTAATGTTCTGAAGGTGAACAGCTGCTTTTCTCTTTCATCCAAAAAAATCCCGATAAAAAGGAAAAATGTTGTAAATTACACAAAATGGCAGTACACACTTCAAAGAAAATGATAAATGATTCTAATAACTTCATGCTTCTCATTAATGACTCCATACTCAGACTTTAAAGCATCCAAAAGAGATCTCGGAAAAAAAAAAAAAAATACCACACCAACACAAAAGACCTTTGAAAGCCAGTGCTCTTCCCTCCCTAACCTATTCACTCCCCGCTAGCCCTTCCCTGGCCTCCGCAGCCCCACAAAATCAAGAGAGCACACATTTAACCTGTCAGTACCAGAGACAGCTCGCAGCCCCTGCTCGGGGCTGTGGTTTCACAATAAAACAAACTCAGCTGATGCGCCTAAAGTAACCCTCATTTTCCACCGAACTGACATGCACTACAGGGACCTCAATTTCTATATTAAATATTAAATAATATTAAAAGAAAAACAAAATTGGATTTGCCTTTTCAGGAAAGAGATGTTTATTAAAAAAAAGAAAGTCAAGATTATAATTCAAGCCAGTGCCCCACTGCAATTCCCTGAAGTGACATTTGCTAGGAAAAGCCAAGACTGCAGCGGCTGTGCACTTGCCCAAAGCCGGCGCTCCGGACCCACGACCGCGGTGGGCCTGGGGGAGACAGTGGTGACAGTGCCAGAACCCTGGGCCCTCCCCTCAAGATGCCCCAGCCCCGAAGACCAGCCAGTCAATCCTCTGGCTCCGCCCCAACAACTTTTGGGACAGGGCAGATGCCCACTTCTGTGCCAGAGCCCCTCGGTCTCCGTTCCCACAGAGATGGTGCCAAGCCATGCCAAATGCCTGACCCAAGGAACGGCCGGAAATTAAAAAAGATGTTTAAATCCACGATGGGGCTCTTCTCCCCCCGACACCGATCAAACCTTAGAATCCTCTGCCCAGAAAAGGTCCTGCCAGAACCTAGCCTACTGGGATTCAACTCGGAAATGGATAATTACTGACTGAAGCAGCATTTTAGAGGATAATGGAGAGGGGTGATTAAGTCCAGAGACTCCGAGTTTAAGCACGGGGTAAACCGTGGCTGTCTTTAGAGGAAGATGGGTCGGGTGCGTCTCAAGGTGCCTGTGGTCGAAAATTGGAAAAGCGCTCACTCATCTACGTTAGGAGAGGGGGCAAGAAGGCGTCGTGCCCACTCCACACCGACAATGCTCACTGCCTTCAGGTCTGCTCACATGCCGTCTACCACCCCCCGCTGCCCAGGGGACATGCGCTGGTGGCCTTGTTAGACATGTAACCCAGCCCCACACCAACACGGTTGCTCCTCCACGCCACGTGCCACGGCACTCGCCGCTCAACATACGATGCATTTGATTTTCTCCTGTGTGAACTACCCACCTCCCCTGTTAGAATTTAATCTCAGAGAGGGCAGGGACCGGCTCTATCTCTACGAGAGCCCAGCCTGACTGGTACATGGCACAGGGCATACGCTTGCTCAGAGATGAGCAAAGTAATTAATCAACTGGTTATTTTTTCAAAGGCACGACAAATAATAATTACACAAAACAGTTTCTTCTCTGCAGCAATTATTAGCCAACTAACTCAAAAGAAGTATTATTTGGTCCAGAGTTTCTCTCGCTCTCTTTTTTTCCTCTTCTTCTCCCAGTCAGGGATTTATTAAAATTAAACAGATTAGATGGAGCTCCTGATACTAAAAGTGCTCAGCAAAGCCTGCGGTGGGGAAGTGCCGAGCAAACACCAGAGACATTTGTCTCTAAATTGCTCTAAATACCTTCTGCAAATGAAATTCTAACCCAGCTGCGTTTGAGAGAAAATGAGGAATAACTGGTCATTGTCAGTCGAAGAGAAGATCAGGCAGTTGTAATATTGCACAATGTACTGGGCGAGGATCTCTCGGCAACCATAGATTTTGTCTCAGGTTACCCCGGGTAATCAGCACAGCTTTTAGGCTCAGCTTTCCCCAGCTTCAATGCTTTGATGAGAGAGCTGAAATCCCCAAGCTTTTATGATTAATTACTCCCCATAGGTACACATATTTCAAGGAAAAACTCTTTTATGGCATGATGCTTATGGAGCGGAGAGGCCGGCCAATGCACTCCAAATTTTAATAATCTCCTACGGGTGGGGAGGCGAACACAATGCCGCCAGGAGGGCACAGTGCCTGCACCAACCCAGCCACAGGGGCAGGCCGGGGGCTGCCTCCCACAGCTGCACATGCTGGAAATGCCTGGCTCCTTCTGCCCAGACCTATGAGTACGGCCTTGGGACCCAGTCCTACAGCATCATATCAGCGGGATTCCCGGGAGCGGGCCTCAGAAACACCAGAAACCACTCCATCTGCTATTCCGGCCACAAATGACTTACGGCTCCAAACCCAGAATTTTCAGGTTGACAATCCAGCTCCTAAAGGAGAGAGAATGTTGGGGTGGGGGAGGGGGACCACACACTCTCCTCCATCATGATGTATAATGGCCTTTAAACAACTTCTCAGATTTCTAGAAAATGAAATTTTCAAGAAAAGTCAAATTTCTTTTTTTAATTTTGAGCGGGTTGTTTCTGCTTGTGTATTTTATATAAAAAAAGAAAAAAAGAAAAAAAGAAAAATACCCTAAATTTCAACACAGCCAGAATAGGTTCTGTCTGCTTTGGACAATATTGAATTTGTCAAGATCCATTTAATCCCTGTTTATAGAAATACCATAAAACCAGTAATTTACCACTTCAATCCGTAAATCAGACTGACCCCAAGCTTGACCTTAACCTGACCTTGTTCAGTCATCTCATTTCCCTCCTCCTTCATTTCTCTCTTCCTCATTCTTTACTAAGCAGCTGCCCTCCTAACCTAAAGCCAGTCATTCCGCAGCGGGGGTCATTATCAGAAGAACCCAAAGAGAAGTCCCCGTCGTCTTATCCGATGGGCCTCTTTGGCTGCTGAACACTACCCTGGACCATGCCATCCTGGGCCGAGACACGGTCTCAAATCCGGTGCTCAATAAACTGAACGGTAGCCTTTCTTCCGCTCTACTACAAGGGAAGAAACCCCTCACCTATACCCCCGCCCCAGGGGGAGAGCTACCGGAGACCCTGTCATCAGTTCTGCGGCTCCCATCTGCCCTGTCCCCAGGCCCATTCCGCAGGCCACACTGCATGGCCACAGGGAACCTGTACCTTTCTTCTTAAGGAAAGTCCTCCTGGTCGCAAGCGGGCTCTGGCGGACCCGGGAATTCTGCAGAAACTTCACTGCTGTGGCAATCTGGCGGGAAAGATTTAAAAAAAAAAAGAGAAGAAAAGTCAACTTCGAAGGTCTGAATTCCAACATTAAAACTCCTCCAAGTTTGTCCAAGGTTCACAGAAATGCGCACACCATCCTGGTCAAATGTAAACCAGTTAAGGCTTCGTGTCTCTGATTTTATCAAATCTAATCCCCTCTACCGAGTTTTTAAGACCTGCAATAATCTTTTCCTGTCCTCCCTGTTCAGCGAGTCCCTCCTACTCCCTGACAGGCAGCCCCTCCTGGCCATGCTCATTCGCGTCACTACACCTGCACCCGTGCCGTGTCCTTTTTCGAGAAGACCTCCTTTCCCGCCACTACCTGTCGAAACACTACACACGCGACATGCGCACACACCCCCCACTAACACAGCCCTTTTGTATCCCTTCTGACTGCTCGAAGCCTTCCCTAAATAAGCGAGCCATCTCTGATCTCCCTGTTCTCTTAAATTCTTCACCGCTTATAGTGTGCACCATATAATTGAAGGCGTAATTATACTGTCTTCTAATGTTCAGGGCGCCTCCCCAGCTACACTGCGGTGTCTGAAAAGGGATGCGACCACATTGCCTCTACCGAGCCTGGCGAAGTGCTGAGCAGATACAGGCTGGGAAGATTATATAAGAGAAACACTCAGAGATGTGCACACTGGGCCTGCCTATGCAATGGAGTGGAATTCTGAAGAGCCTTCAAAGGACAAACTTCGGGGTTTTGTGGCTAAAAGCTGACAGAGTGACAGATTATCTACCTACGTCTGGTAATGATATTATTTAATGAAATCTTCATATCTACGAATAAGTCAAGTAGGGGGTGGAAGGAAATTGCTGAAGGTATTAACCTTCCCATCACTCAGCACACACGTAGGGTTTGTACACCGCCTGTCTGCTCTCCATCCCAGACACTAGTCCCACGGATGGGAAATGCCAACCTGCCCTGGATAGGAAGGGAGCTGTTTCAAGTGACTGGCATTATTGGTCTCAACAAAACCAAAAGAACAGTATAGTGTCAGATGACAGGTAAAGTCAACAGGCCCGGCAGTTCACTCATCAGTTGTTGAAAGAAAACATTTTTAAGCGGACAGATATAAGGAAGTTTTCTAAGATCCTTCAAAATAAGGGTAGCAGTTACACAGAGATTCAAACACAAAGCACGATGACTATAAATGGAATACAAGTTACAAATATTCGCTTCGTAGTTTATATGAATTTAAAATTGAGACCAGACAGAATTCCCTGGTAACAAAAGCTATGAGGACAAGTGAGAAAGAAAGAAACAGGGCAATTAATTCTGTTCTATATTTTCTCTGTTATGCCTCCATGGGAGCCTAAAACACTGTCCCTAAAGGATGAACTCAGGTATCCCAGATGTGCAGAAGCGGGCCCTCCGCAGTGAGACACACGAGTGCTGCTGGAGACTGATTACAATTTGTGCAACATATTAAGCACCATCAACTGCAGTGATTACCAACCAGTCCTGGGCGAGAGGAAAATCAATGCTCGAGATTCCAGAGCCCCAAACTATAAGCTCTTGCTCTTGCCCCTCTAGCAGACTGCCTTGGGTTGCACAGAAGTCAAGAAAAATCTGACACAAAACAGGGGCATTTTAATGAAGAGATGGAGCAGGGGAAGAGAGAGGAAGGAAAGAAAGACGAGATAAAAAGAAAAGGGATGGAGAGAAGGAGGTAAAGGGAGGGAAGGAGGCAGGTGGGACAAGAGTAGAAAGCCGAGATGTGGCAGAAGGAGAGGTGAAGGGAAAAGGGGAGGAGAGAAACAAAAGGGAGAGAGGCTCCGTGAGGGACGAAGATGGACAGTCACGTAATCACAGGCCCTAAGGGTCACCACCAATCTGCAGGCTCAGTCGGCTCGGGGCTAATTGTTCTTCACCTGGAGAAAAATGCACCTTCAACACGTAAGACAGGGAGGGCACTGGGCCCACCGGCAGTCTCTGCACGTCCTGGTGTGTGTCCCAGGTGTCAGAGAAGATGTGGATGAGCAAGTCTTGGGCAGGAGATGCTAATACACAGCTCCACTTGTTTACTGGTAGAGACAGAAGCCTTTCCTTCATCCTTCCAAAATTTTCCATGACAGAGAATCCCACCACCGAAACGCACAGGTTTCACCTTGCTTTTTTAATATAGTCCTTGGTATATGCATTTCTGGTCAGAGAGCAAAGTTCTGATGGGTTTAATGGTGCACTCAATGCAGCGCTTGGCGCATTCCATCAATTTTTTTTTTAAAAATTGCATCTCTTATTTCTTTAAATACATTAATCAGCCCAGTGTAGGCAAAACGGATCCATCGGACAATGCAATAAACATGAATTATCATCTATCCAACACGCATAATGGCTTAAAAATACATAATAGCAGGTGTAGTTTAAATGATTAGTTATTACACCTGTGGTGGGTCTGATTCAATTGGGGAAAATCATCTTTAATAGGTTAAAAGGTTTAGATCACCATGCTTTCCTTAAAGTGGCTGTAGAGAGGGAATGATGGAGTGCTCTGTCATTAGTAATTCATTTAAGAAAAACGTGGGGGATATAGCAAAGAACAGCATAAACGAGTGAATCCAATTTAAACATCAGGTAAAGTAGAAAACACCTTTTAAAAAAGCAAGATAAATGAATTTGGAAGGGAGATGAAATTGACGTATTTATTTTAACGGGAATTTGACAAAGTCCCGGCACACTTCAAACTTGCAAAAATATGAACAATTTCTTTTAAAGTTTCCATTCACTAATTTCAAGTCATATAAAATAACACTGCCAAACACCTACATAAAGTATATTTGGGGCTTGTTTATGTCCCTCTCGATCTTTGTCTGAAAATGCAGGCGACAGGCAAATCACATATTTAACAGCGTTGATATCACTACGCCAGATGCAAAAATATAAAGCATCCAAGCTAATAGCCTCAACATAATGTGCTGAATAAGAAAGACACCCAAATAAGCAGCTACATGGAAGTGTGAGCACTGGAAACCCTTTCTCCTCCTTTCACTGCTTATCTCTTCAGCTACTCTTTCCTCTCCTCCTCCCTCTACCTGGCACTGCAGTTGGGGCAAGGGTCTATTCAACAGAGAATTTTATCAACCCCATAGTTCCTATACAGGTGACTAAAGGTTCCCTGGAAATCTCTGTCCAGAACTGTGGAGACTGAAGAGCTGACAGAGCACTCGACTGGCATCTTGCATTCACCTATTGTTGGACACTTTTCATTAACTTCATGAACAAACCGCCTGATTCTTTCCTTTGTGGAGGACTCATACACACACGCACACGCACACGTGGGTTGGATGAAATGATGGGGTGCCTGCAGACCGTCCTGCATTATCATCTGATTTTCTAATTAGGAGATGAATGTGACTATCCATGGGTTATATCTGTGCCCAACTAAATTACATAAATTCAGGCCAAATCTTCTGCCTCAATGTCAAAGATGTAAAACGGAGACAGGAACTTTATTGCACATGTTGTGGGAATGCAGCAAGCCGGGAAAATTCTGGCACAAAGCACCTGAGGCCGTCACCAGAGCCACTCGCTGCTGCACCCGTGATAAACAGTGGGCTACTTTCCTTTCCTGCTCTTTTACTTTGAGGTCTGGATTGGTTTTGTCTTTTTGAAGGAAAGGTTCAGAGAAGAAAGAAGGCAAGTAGGCAGACAGGCAGGAAGAGAGAGGAGGAAGAAGCATTTTATTTTATTTCCATTTTAGTTGCTCACACTGGTGGTTTTCCCCTGGACTGGAGACGCAAACCTGGGGGCACGTGGCCTGTGTCCTTCGGAGACAAATGACCCAACCGCTGTTCCACCAGGGCTGCCCTGCAAAAGTTATTAATGCAGGCACCTCAGAGAGCCGGTAGCTGGTGTGACAAAAATAACGATGTCGAACTCAGAAGAAGCAGAGTGAAGTTTCTCAGCACCCCTATTCCTCTGACACACTTCCGCCTCCTTCACACAGAAAAGCAAAATAAGATAACCCTGCCACCACTAATCCCACAGTTCAGAGAAATCTGATCATTTTTGCTGATCACTTAAAGCTAGAAGCAAAACCAAGGTGTGGAGAGGAGTGAATTCTTGTTTTTGCAATAGTTACACTGAAACAACTGGCAGCTACTCAGGAAAAGGGGGATTTGGGGTTGAAAAACACCTTTGGATCTGGGATGATTGGCCAATTGAGAGAGATTTGTGTTTCAGAGAGCAGGATTTGTAACTGTATAAATCAATGGAGTGCAGTATACTCAGGGGCGATCTACGATGAACTATGTGCTATTAAATGCATTGTGCAGGATAAGTAATCCCTGGTGAGAAGACGCAGGTTCCTGACAGTCCTCATTGAAGAGGAGCTTCCTATGTGTTTTCCACTCTCCTACAAAGATCTGCCGCGGTAATCTTCAGAACACACTTTATTTTCTGCACGAGGCAACTGGAGACGGCGCTTTCCTAAGAACGAACCTGGGGGTCTGAGGAGCCTCAGCACTTTGCACCCGGTGATGTAAACCTGCTGCACCGTCTCCGGTGACACTCGGGATGCCAAGGGCAGCCCTCCTGCACACTACATACGCATCTGTCTCCGAAAATGTGTGCATTTGTTGGCCATTTAAAAATATTACAAAATAGTTTTAAAAAGGAAAGACACCAGCCACCAAAGTCAAGTCCTTTTTAACCCAGAGAGAGCACAATCAGAGGGCAAAAGAAACGACCGCAGTGTGGACCTGAAGCTCCACTCGGACACTGCACCGCGACACGTGTGCAGCGCCGAAGATTAAACTGCCTGTGAAAGGCTCCTCCACTCGTACTCTAAAGTGGATAGATACCCAGAAGCCTGTTAACAAGCGTTAGGCCAGAGCCAACTCGCGTCTTAACAAGGACTGACTTTTAAAAGCCAGGCATTGCTGAGAATGAGAGAACCCTCTTCAAACAGAAATGCTGCATTTTAGTAAGAAATCAGTACTCTGACAGGAGTTCCTTGACAAATATGGTCATCGGTGGCACAAGGAAATAGTTGCAAAGCAGCTGTTAATCAGAGAAACACATCGCAGAACGCTGATGCTAGCACTCGGGAAAAAATGCAACGGCTAATTATGAAGCCATATATCTCACTAAAGAGGCCGTGTTCCTCAAGATTCCAGGCAAAGCACTGCCATCCCAGGTCCTAGGACAACCTAAGGCCGGTTCTCTGCATCCACAGCCTGTGCTTCACAAGCCTGGCTCTCCTTCGTGCTTCTCCATGCTCCTTCTAGGCCGGGAGCAGGTGGGGTGTGGGGGGCTCCTGGAAGCGGGGGCCTCCACAGCCACGTGCCAAGATGCTGCACAAATCCATCCACAGCCCAAGCACCGAAAAATCCAGGAGCAAGCAAAGGGTTTAGAGAAACGCCCGCATCATCACTCTAAGTGTGGCAGGAGGGCAGCCGGTGTGAGCTTCCATCAGAAGCGCTGCCTCAGCCGTCAGAGTGGAGAGAGAATGAAAAGAAGCGACAAACACGAAAAGAGAGACTATTCTGTCCACCGTCTCAAAGGCAGAGAGGCAGAGAGGCAGACGGGCAGAAAGCTGCTCCCCGCAGTGGGAAATGCAACTGAGGGACCTGGGTCTAGCAGGCAGGTAAGAGGGGAAAGTTAATATGCAGAGGAAGGCTCCGTCAGCCAAAATTCAATACGCTCCACTCCGCTCCCAGCAAGGACAAGGAGGAACAAGGCTCCCCGAAACCAGGCTGGAGGGTGCGGGGGTGGGGCGCCGCGGCCCGCGCCAGCAAAGCCACTGGAACGGCAAGAGGGGAATAACCTTGAAGTGGACACGCGGCCTGGTGGCCAAGCGCAGAGCCAAAGTGCCCCCTAGCCGGGGCCGGCGGCGGCGCAGGCCCGAGGCGCGCGCTCCGCTAAGCTAACGTGCGGCCCAAGTGAAGTGTTTTCACTCGGGGAAAATGAAATGTTTTGCAAGATGAAACAGAATGAAAATTGAGGTTTTAGGTAATTACTAGTTGGCATTTACATATCACGGGCTGGTTCAACACCTATTCATTTGCCTCTTTTATTTTCAATTTTTTTAAATTGCTCATTAAAAATGAACAGATGACAGTGACAGGAGTTTTTTTTTTTTCTCTTTCTCCTTCTCTGAGGGTTACGAAATCTAGAGGTTCTTGTACCCCCTCTTATCTCCAGTTGACACACATGCGCGGAGGGGAAAGGAGAGGGCCAGTCGACAACTCAGGGTGCTCACCCATGAAGGGGGACTCGCAGGCCTGCACCTGGGCAGCAGCACCAGCACTCAAGGGGTTAAAGGAAAGGCCTCTCTTCCAACCTGGAATTTCCCGGTTTTTGTCTGGTGTCCTTCCCATTGTTGATCTGGGTTACAACCCTGCACTAATTAAGCTTGTGGGCCTAATTTCCTTTGTTTTACTTTCCTCTGTCCTTTTGTTTTTCACATTAAAGACATAAAAGAGCTCGGGTAAAAGTACACGGAGTTGACATGTGAGGACATATTATTTTTAGGGTCTATTGTATAAATCTGCATTTAGGGAATTCCATAGCGTGTTATTGACCCCAGTCTCTCTTAAAACACATTGATATATGTAGTAAAAGCCGTTATGAAAAGTGGCAACATCATACGCACAACTCCCTTTCAAAGTGAAATATCTCTAGCATTTACATTTTTCTTCTTGGCCCTAGTTAAAAATCATGCTTGAACTGCTTGTCAGAATGTCAGTGTTTTGTTATTTCATTAAACTAGTTCTTCCAGAAATGCATGTGGAAATAAAAAGCATCTTAAGCCAACATGCACTATTTACTATCAAGTGACAGTGACTTGAGGGGCTGAAGAGTGACTTTGGAGAGGACCTGGGTGCCAACCCCCAGCCCGTGAGCTGGGGCAGAGGCGCTGATGCAGCGGTGGCGGTGACGCCACAGGAGGGGCCTCGGTGCACGCTTGCCCGCAGGGAAGAAATGAAAGCCCACGCTCTGGGTTCAGGAGATGAAAGTTCCTTTTTAGGAAAGGTTGAGAAGGAAAAAAGATTCTCTCCTTCAGGGAGAAAGAAAAGCAAATTTAAATGCCTTGTCCCTGTGCACCCCCACCTGAATTTAGATAGCAATCCCTCTAATTTTTGATGCGACCAACAAAGCAGTTACCCAAAGAGGGGAGGAAAAAAGAATGACATTTGCCTTTTCCTTGGCTTTGAAATCCAACTGGCAGCAAATTGTTTGAAGTCCTGTTTAGAGAAGAAACTGTAATAGCCTCCGTACTGAAAAGAGGAGGAAAATGCCATTATACACGGATCACGGCAGCAGTGACCTCAGCAGAGCAGGCAAACGAGCTGGCTGCAAACCGGAGGTTCAGCTAGTGTGCCAGGAACAGAAAGGAAAGGTTTATGTGCCAAAGACGTGTGGCAAGAGTTGGGTGCTGGGTCCCAGGAGATACTGAGAAACGGCAAGGAGTACAATTTCTTTACACAGTGCCTGTCAACAGCTCCGTGACGACTCCTTCTCCCGGCTTCCCTGGGTTTGATGTGTTCTCTATTCCTCTGATTTCCCTGCACTGTTAAAAGAGGAAGCAGAGAGCACCCAGGCTTCATGTTGTAAAATTAATGAAGGTGTCAAGCTGCTGAGTTGAATCATTCCAAAGGAATGTAATGACTCAGTGTCCAAGATGCTCCTAGAAGTGTGAGCTCACTCAGTGATGGGGCTGTGACATGGAGCACACAGTCCCCAGGACCTTCCTGATGATGCCGGGTCTCCACTCCCTAGCCCTTCTCTCCGGCACAGAAGCCGCGGGGGTTTCTCTCTGTGAAGGGTGCCCCTTTCTCCGAAGCTCTAGTACCTTCGGATGCTCAGCGGAGGAAACACAGCTTCGGCTGCCCCTTCTCGTGAAGTCGAGGCCAGGCGGAGAAGCTAACGAGACTGCTCAGGCTGTCTCTAGTCACGCGCTGCTGAGAGGTGGGATGATTAGAAAAGGACGAAGAAAGGTTATTTCATGCATAGTGACAACCTCAAGCACTGAGTCATCCCTGGGGTTTGGACACTGAACAGATAACCACCAGGTGGTGTGGGGCAAGGTGCCTTCTCCGTGCCATAGTCATGAGGGCAGTGAGACGGGCTCTGAACCAGGACATTCTACCTATCAGCACTCACATATATGACACTAAAACCTTTAAGGAGTCAAGGAGTCACTAAAAGGCACTTTCTATAAGAAAACTGAAGAGAAAACTAAATGTTGGGGAGGAGGGAAGGGAAGAGGGAAAAGCCGGTGATAAGGGACACTAGAACTCTGGCGGTGGGTGTGATAGAAGTACGGGCTGAGATGCAATTTAATTATCCTACAATGAATCTAGTATTATGAACAAAAGAAATAATACATATTACTATTAAAAAGAACTAAATTAAAATATAAATTTCAACACACAAAAAGTAGTAGTCATAGCCTAGATATGGTTTGACGCCAAATGATAGTAAGAAAGAAAGAATTTGAAATGGCAAACATGGGCAGCCTTTAGTCCCCTTTAGATTCACTGCAAAGCAGAAGAAAGTAGAGATTTGCTCCCAACAGGAGAGCAACGAGTCTTAGTTCTCACTACTATTTACTCTTTTGTGGTCCAAGGGGAAAAATAAAGCGAGGAGTTTCCAAAGTATGATTCACAAGAGAGTCAGCTAGCAGACTCAAAAACCTTCAGATTTACAGTAAGAGGGATTAGGAGCTGTGTCTCTTCAAACGGTCACGGGAAATCAGCTCCTCACCAAGCACACAGGCTCAGAGTGCGGACAGGAAAGGGCTACCCACCGAGACTGAGATCAACTCTGGTAACAAGTGGGGTGACAGACATCACTGTACTCCACATCCATAGGAAGTAAGCTTTCTAAGCAAAGGTGACAGGTCCATCGGTGACTCAGGAGTGGCCTGCATACGAGGAATGGTACAGAGAAGACACGCTGTGCCCTGACCCGAAGGCGCAAGTGCCACGGAGTCTTCGCACATCCTCAAGAGAACTGGTTCACATGCCTGCTGCCAGGTTTGTGCTCACCAACTACAGTACCAAGGTGTAAATTCGGAAAAGAAAATGAATCAAGGGGTATGTGGCTAATCGCCTCCTCTGATAAAGCCCAATTTGGACATTTTCAGCTCCGAACAAGAAGATCCACAGCACACAGGCTCATCGGGGTTTTGAACTTTTGGCTAAGCATCATAAACACTCCTGCTCTTAATATCCATGGCTGCTAATAAACAAATGCACTTTTCAAAGCAGACAATTCGACTAAGGCCTAAACCCTTGCCATGTTGGCCTGGAGTCTTTCATTACGGGTCCCCTACCTCCAATGAGAAGAGAAAAAGAAGAATCTTTATGTCCTGCATCTGATGTTCTTACCAATCTTAGTCATCTAAAATGAATATGTAATTTACTTACAATTGACACAAAATTTAAACAATTCTCACCATTAAGCAAATCAGCTCTGCTGCGCACACACCTCCTCCTTGCCCCAACCTCCCCTAAATCAATGGTAACTCATTTCTAATTCCTCTCCAGCTCTCTCTGGGAAAGAGGGAAGTTCATTTTTTTGTTTTCTGAAGGATTCTGAATTACCCCTTATCTGTAACCATCCCGATTGCTTGCTCCCCACTCACGGGGTGAGATACTTTGAAATGACAAAAATCATTACATTTCCTCAATTTGGCAAAAGCTTCCCAAGACGCCGCTCATCACTTTCTGCTCATCTTCCTTTCTCTCCCTCTTGTCTTGCCTGTTTTAAACACACGGACACAGAGTTATTAACTTTTACAGGAAAACCAAATAAAATCATGTTGAAGCAAAAATGCGGTGATGTCAGGCTAAGCTAGCACCATTCATCTGTGGGAATCTGATTAGCACTCGAGTGGCAGAGCTACCTGGAAAAGTGCTCACAATCAAATAAAAAAATGAGACCAAAACATTAACCTGATGGCTAAAAACTCCACATTTAAACAGTTAAAGTAATAAAGGAGCTTTTATTGAGCATTTTTTATATTTCATTATGCCCCAAATTGACGAGGACTCCCGGATACATTTTCTAGACTTTGGGTTCCTCAAATCAAATGCTCTCTTGGACCTTTTTTTTTTTTTTTAACTAAAAGGAAACAGCATTTCTTGTAAATTTGAATGAAAGGATTAAAGCTTCTCTTACAATATTGCTATCAGCCTTGACTGCAACACAACCAAACACTAACAAACACAGAAGCCTGCTGAGTTTGTGTACTTTCATCCTGAACCTGCCCACAAGCCAGCAGAGATGTTTTCTCCATCATTTACCTCACCCAAGCCCTATACTTCCCCGCTCGCACATGTTTTGCTCCAGGAGGGTGGGAAGAGAACTGGGCAGACAGCGGCTGGGTCTCAAGAACAAGGCACCTGGTCCAATGCTGACAAGAGCAGTGGCCCCACTCTGTGCCTCGACTCTGTCACTTCTGTAAAATAAGGGCTTGAAGAAATGACCTTGAACCTCCAGCCACTCTTGAAACAGCCTGTGATGCCAAGGCCAGGGATACAGGATTAGTTCAAGGGCAAGACTCAAGCCTTCCATAGGTCCGCTCTGCAATCTCACTCAATTCAAAAAAAAAAAAAAAAAAAACCAATAGTGAGAAGGAAGGTGACCGGAAAAGGGAGGAGAAATCACTGCTGCCAACAGAGAAGTGACAAGCCCCACATATTTTACACTTAGCCAAGCTTCACTCACACTACTTGCTATCTTACAGACAAGCTTAGTTAGCCAGTGTCCCAATCTACAAACTGCAAAGGAGAAAAGAGAAGAAGCCAGCCAGTCGACACTTACGGAACAAAGGCCAAAGAGAAACTGCCTAGCAGCAAACGTCAAGAGAGAATATCTATGAAAAGCAAACAAAAACTCAAAAAGTGTGCTCGTTTGGGTCACTTGGTGTAGGTGGAACCATTTAGAGTAGGGGTGAATACACCACACTTCTAGATTTCAAAAAGGTTTCAGAAGAGCTACATTTATGACAATATAAACATTTACATCTAAAATAATGGTACTGAGCCATCCAGGTTAAATTATATTCCAGATAGTATACCTAATAATAAAGCAAGAAAGCATAGAACCCATTTTATGTAATTCCCAGCCAAAAGTTTTAAAGTGCTTTTTTGTTTACTTGTTTTCATATGGATCCCAACAGATACCTAGTAAACACGGTGCGGCAGGCCTCCTTCCAGAAGGGCACCGAGACAGTGGCTTTTCTGAGCCGAGTGAGAAGAGTTTTTTTCCAAGTTAAGATTAAGCAGCAGGAAGCCAAAGATTAAATAATGCACAGTGGCTAAGCATTCAGTGGGCCTGCACCATACACCAGACACTTATAAAACAAGCAGAATGAGCAAAGGTGCTGTTTATGCTGTTACAATCTAGGACAAGGAAAGAAGCTAAAAGAGACCTCAGGTCACCCGATCCCACACGTGGTCTAGGACTCTGATTCCACAGTCCTAACAACTGATCAGTGAGCCCCCATCTGATGCTTACAATGAACAGGGAATTTACTCCCTTAAAAGACTGTCAATTCAGCACACCCTGGTGGCCCAGTAGATTAAACCAGACGCGGTCCACATACGTCCGAAGGTGCCGGGTTCAAGACCGGGGCTGGGGAAACAACCAATGACGAACACCTGAATGAAATAAAGCGCTTCCTCCTCCTCTCTCTCCTGCCTGCCTGCCTGCCTGCCCACCTGCATTCCTGCCGCATCTTTCCTTTAAAAGAACGACAACAATAAAAAGATTGTCAATTCGTTTTCAGGAGTCTTTCTTAAAACTGAGTTGAAATCTACTTTCGTGAACGTTCGACTGGCCTGAGTTCTCTGGCTAATTGATCCTCCTCTTGAAACAATGGAGGTGAGAAATCAGGACAGGCCTCTGTCACTTGGCTATCTTTTCTATAAAAGCATCCCCTTCCTCTGCTTATTAACTAAATATGAACACCGGTTTCACTGTCTAGCAGTTTCATGAACTCTGCTCTTAAGCTTGGTAAGCGCAGCCTTGCCCTTTCTGGGAGCGCCAAGGCTGCACCTGTACTGTCAGGATGCATTAGTGATAATAAAGGCCACAGTAATGCAAGAGACGACCTCATGCACACGTCATTCCAGAACGGCTAGATTCAATCAAATATGGCACTGCTTCCCACAGCGCCGGGATCGCTGGGGCCAGCGCATGTGACGTGGGCCCACTTACTGGAAGCTGCTGGTAACAAAGTGAATGCTCTGCTTTGAGACTGTAATGGACAGGGTTTTTACCAGCCCATAAGTGGTTTGGCATCCTTCTTTCCCAGGAATTACCTAGAAATTCACTTAACATCTAAAGACTACAAATGAAACTTCGGGAGGCTTAAAAATCCATGAAGAGCAGGGGTGGGGTGGGGGAAGAGCGAGAGCATTCTCTCACCTGCATCTTAAACACACACGTTTCTTTTGGGGAGAAAAGCAAGCTCCCAGAAGGGGAGTAAAATCAAGAATCAAAGCCAAAAATGACCTGGTCTTAACTTGAAACTTGGTCACTGGCTTCTCCAAGAACTTTCAGAGTTAACCTACCTTTTCTGTTTCTGTTTCCTCATCTGTAAAATGGAACCAACAGTGCTCAGAGACTCAGCAAAGGGTTATAAGGAATAATTAGCATTTATATACTACTTTTGATCTTCAAAGTAGGATTATTGGACTATAAAGTAGAGTAGATGTGGTTTGAGAAGTCTTTTAAATATCTAAAATCAAGCATGTAAGCGCATTCAGAGAAGCAAAACAGGCTGACATCATCTCCCAACAGCCAGATCCCTCGACCTCCACCGGCACCCACTTTCTGCCCTAATCTGCATCTGCGTGTGGAGACAGATAGAAGGTTTTATTAGGGAAAATGGGAGGAGGTGGACAAAAGAAAGAAGTTTAGAGGAAAGGTATTGAAGAAAGTGTAAAAGGGAGGAAGAAAAAAAATGTAAAAGAGAAAATAAGGAAAAGAGCAACTAAAAAAGAAAAGATAGAGCTTGCCCACTAGAAAAAGCAAAATCAGGAAGTGCAGAAGACAGAGAAAAAGAGAAATGGAAAAGAAAATTTCATTCAGGGAACAAAAGTGACCTGTTTTCAGAGGGAAAAGGGTAAAAGGAGAAAAGGAAAAGAGAAAAACAGGACAAAGAGCAGAGGCTAGGAAAGAGCACAAAGCGTTCATGAGTGTGTCTGGAAACCAGCAAGCTGGGACAGAAATCATTAGCGAGTCCATAGCGTGTCTACAGTGCTGCGTGGATCAATTCATTTAACGCTGGCCTGTACATTCACAGAAAAGTACCTCTGATATAATAAAGGCTCATAAACACGCAGAAATTGGGTTAAACCCGTTTCGAATTCCTGCCAAACAATGGTTCAGAAAAATGAAGCTCTATTTTAATTAGCTGGATTCACGAGTGATTTGATAACAGCAGATGCTGTCTGGATGCTTTCAGCTTGATGGGCTTCACATACATGAACTTAGAGTGGCTTTGATGCAATTAGGCCTTTCTTTCTGCTCCAACATGCCAGGCCCGAAGACCTGAGCCCGGGCAGTCCCTACACGTCGCTCTATGTCTCTACACCTGAACCTTTCAGAGCCCGAGGATGCGAAGTCACCATGCAAGTGAAGTCGAAAAGAAGTTTTGAAAAATCACTGGCAGAGACGAGAACACTCTCACAATGAATTTTTCTGTCCACTGGGAGAGGGGAGTGGGGTGACTTAGAAAAAGACACATGGGGCAGCAGCTGGACAGAAATATTTCATGCCGAAGCCCAACACAGCGACGACGCACTTCCAGCCTGGCCTTCCCAGCCAGTGTCACGGCAGAGGGGGGCCTGCTGCGCACCCCACCCTGGAGCTGAGTGGACTCACAATGCCCTTTGACACCAGGCATCTCTTAGAACCAGATCATCGCTTCCTGAGACAGGCTCTGGCGTTCAGGACCACAACCTGTGAGTCCAAATGTCTTCACCGGGTGCTTTTACTCCTTCTCTCCCTTCGAGCACTCTCTTTTCCAAAGAGCGGGTTTGCCCCTGCCCCCCAGCACCCCCTGCCCTCATGGGCCACTTACTGCACCACCACCCTCAGGCACAGAGCTGCTAAAGACCCCACAAAAAGCAAAAGCTGCTTCCAGCATTGGGACTCACGTAATAGGAGGGCCTGATCGGTTAATTATCTCAGTTTGTCACGGCTGGACTGAGAAGGGGAGGTTCAGAAAACGCGGGTGCTGGGGGACGCTCACTAGCAGGAACTACTCTTCCTGAAATTCTGAGTCAGCTTTCGAAATCACCCACCCCCTGTTGTATGCCATGAAGTATAAAGGGTAGAGGAGAGACGCTGAGTTTTATCTGACTCATTTGGACAGACGGGGAGGCACTCAAACGTCACCACAACCCTCACAAGTACACAGGGAGAAACACAAACCCCCCACTCCCCAGAGGACAAAACGGACATAATGACCTTCACACCACCTTCCCTTTGCTGGCGCTAACACGCTGAGCACTGTAAATCAAGGATGAAATCCCTGTGCCCGGAGAGCAAAGAAGAAGCATTTCTTCTGTGAGGAGACCAGAAGCTGCTGCTTCTGAATCAGCATTTCAGGGTGAGTTTGGAAGGCAGGAAGCTTGGTGCCGGCAACTGGAGGAAAAATATGTGTTTCTTATATGAGAAAGCCTTCTTCACACGTTATTTATTTCACAAAACCACTCTGCTAAATAGAGGTTTCAATCTAATTGGAATTGCAATCTGCATATTGCAAATGCACCAAGCGACAGTCCTGGAGACTTTTGTCCGACTCCAGCTCATGTTCACTAGTGTGATTTCCCACTACACACAAGCAGAAAGTATACACACAGACAGACAGACAGACACAGACAGACACAGACACACACAGACACACACACACACACACACACACACACACACACACACACACACACACACAAACAGATCTCAGCCCCTCGCAATGCCCAAAGGGGGCAGAGGGCCCAGGCTGTGAAGCAGGGCAGTGCCTGCAATGACCCCTGGAGACGAACCAAGGAGGAGGCAGGTTCACGCAGCACCGGTGTGCCTTCGGCTGTGTGTCCCATCACATGGGTCTCTGGTGAGCCCCACCTGCCGTCAGTCTCTTCTTCTTCCCTTCTGGGGAAAGCGAGGAAGAACCCCCTACCCTCTTAACTCTCCCTGGTTCGACCTGCACAATCCAAATCGGCCATGGTTAACAGCACTGCCAACAGTCACAGGCCAATATCAAGGTTTTTAACAAGAAGGGGAAAAAAGGCCTCATAAATAAAACAGAAAAATTGAAAAGGAGGAGAGAAAGCAGCCAAAGCAAAGGTCAACCTACAAATAACTGAGGAAACAAGAAGAAAAGGGACAGGTCAGGACATCCCATAAAGGCCTGGAAAGGCCTTCTGTCTGAAGCTCTGGGTTCACATCAGAGTAATCTGTGGCGGAGGAGACACTGTCCTGGAGAAGAAAGCGGCACAAAGACCTGGGGCATTCGCCCAGGCTCCGCTACCTCGATGGCACGCAAAGCAATTTTTTGCTCCCTGCTCCCCACTCGCAGTTCAAGTAATTTAAAATTTTTTTTCAAACACTGCATCCCTCGAGTCCACAGATGTCCCTGCTGCCTTGAAAACAAATATCTTCTAGTTTACTGCAGCTTTCTGCCCTCTAAGTCCTGATCATACAAGCCTCTGTCACAGGGCGGAACCATCATCAAAAAAAACCAAAACCAAAACAGAACTTGAGTTTCTCACTAAAAAAAAAAGGAAAGATAGAAGAATAAATATGAATTTGAAGGGGAATTCTGCCAAAGCCTGAACCTCCCAAATCTGGTTCAGCCACATTCTTGCCTACAGCCTGTACTTCTTGGTGCCTCCCTGCATTTTTCAAAATGCAGCTGCACAGACCTCTTAAAATTCAGATTTCTAGCACCTATAATTACAGGCCGCTCGAGCCAGGCTCCTTTAATTAATGAACTTGGCTCCTCTCTCTTCAAAGGAAACCTGCACAAGGGCTGTATCACAGGGTGAACTGACCCCGGCTGAGGGCTGTCTGCTCACTGCCTGATGGCAACGAGCACCCTGCACCCCAACAGGAAAGCTAAGCTGCCCTCTCCCCGACTTCCCTGTCTCCACTACACAGTCCCACCTGGCACAAGCCTACTGTGCAGTCAGGCTACAAAACCGTTCTTGGAACTGAAGAGAAGAGGAGGAAGCTTTCCTGGATGTGACCAGCAGGATCCAGAGAATTAAATTCTCCCTGGCTGGGAGCATGCTCCAGATCTCACCATCTCCCCTCTGCCGGACGGAGCACGCACTCCAGGCAGGAGAGCCGGCCACCGGACAAGCAAACAAGAGAGCAGGCCTGCACTTTGAAAACTCTGGGAAAGAAAGAAGCACTACAGACCTGGGACTGACACGCATCCCAAAGCGGAAACAAATCTGGTAAGAAAGGCAGTGCCTCTGTGAGAGAGGACAGGAAAGGGGTCATGACCTGAAAATACTGCTCACAAGCTCTAGAGAACAATCTGAGCTATCACAACAATAAACTGACCCCCAGGTCTGCTCCAGGGAGGCCCTCCCCCATCACCTATTCTGACTGACTTTCTTTTTTATTTTTTTTAATAAAGGTGCCGGCAGGAATGAAGACAAGTACGCAGGCAAACAGAGGAGAGAAGAGGAAGAAGCATTTTATTTTAGTTTAGGTAGGTGTTCACACTGGTTGTTCCCCTGGGTCCTTGGCAGGTGTGTGGGCTACGCTCCTCCAGAAGCAGTGGGTCTAATCACTACTTACCAGGGTGTGCCTTAACTCCTTTGTAAACCAATGCCTGATCACTTTTTAAAGCACTGGTTTTCCTTCTGACTGCTCTGGCAACTCGGCCTACAGCTG
Source organism: Solenodon paradoxus (assembly GCA_004363575.1). NCBI lineage: Eukaryota > Metazoa > Chordata > Mammalia > Eulipotyphla > Solenodontidae > Solenodon > Solenodon paradoxus. The sequence goes on from RJWH01004626.1 coordinate 76,905, forward strand.
CTCTCCTGCAAGTGTCAGAAGCTGGCTTGTAACCACGTTCGCTGGAACGCACGCTGACTTTGGCTGGAAATGGCTGCAAACAAAATCGCAGATGCCAAAGCAGACGAGATTTGGGTCAAATCAAGACAACCCCAGGTAAAGTTGCAGGCAGGAGATCTGAGATCCTGTAAGACTCCAAAGGATTTGGCAATAATGAAAACAGGTTTTGTGTTCAGTCATTACCATCTGATAACCGTTTCTTAAGGGTTCCTCAGGCCCAGAGCAAGCCCAGTGGGGCAACATTTGCATATGCTGACCAAATAAACACACCTCCTCTACAGGGAAAGAAAAATTCCTCAGACCACAGTGCCAGTAACACGCTCTGTATGGGCTTCCCGGTTTCTCATCTGAGATTCGGTCTAAACCCAACGCTGGGACCACCAGAGAACAGTGCTGGGGTGAAAAATGAACACGGGCACACTGTCCAGGCCTCTCAGGTCTTCCCAGGTTAACTGCCTTCCAGTAAGGTGTCAAGAACTTAAATGAATTTGCTCATACCGTAATCTGACAGAAACGGGGCTTTAACTTTCTAGGGAGCTTTTGCCACAGTGAATATAATTTGGGAGAAAAGGGGAAACACAGCAACATCAGTCTATCCAGTGCTTAAACCCTCCGATCAAAGCGAGGCACGATCACTGAGTACCGAGTCTAGACCCACAGCCCCTGTCTCCTTCCAGCACGGCCTCCTGCCATCTTGATGCCCAGTACCTGGAGGCTAACCCAGCACATCGTCTGTGCTCTCGCATTAGACAGGCGCCAGATCCACCAACCACAGAGGCATGGAGCTCCAGGCTGAGAGCCCCGGCCTGGCTCTAGGACAGTCGCTTCCGAATTTCAAATCACAAGCCAGAGCTAGGTGACGGGCTTTTCTGACTTGGTTTTGTTTCCCAAGCAGGACAGTCTCAAAGTTCATTGTTCTCCGAAGTGGAAGCATTTCATTTTCTAACAAACAAACAATTAGAGGCACTGGACTAGAGAGAACATGGAATTGAGGATGAAGGTCAGAAGATATGAAAGAAGGGGCTGGGAGGTGGCTGGATCAGAAATGTCCAGGGATTCTTGGCAGGGGAGCCACCGCAGACGGCCAGGCACTCTCTTTCCAGGGTGTCTCAAGGGGAAATCACCCATCGATCCTAGGACACACACGTTGTAGGACCAATCCCTTACCTCAGAACAGCCTCTGCCTCAAATTCCTGCTTGTGCTTTAATGTTTAAATTATTAAATGCATTAATGTATTTACATTATTCAAGTCTTATGTGCATTTTTCTAAGATAATTTATGTATAAGGGTTTGAATGTCCATGACTGTTAATGTCTACAACCCTTCCTGTTCATTATTGATTCTGGAAGAAAAAAAAAAGTCAGAGTTTTAATGCCTTATTTTTAATGTATTAAGAGTCTGAATAAGTGCATTCTCTTTTTTCTTTTGTAATTTCATAATTTAAGTAGTGCATTTATTAAACTGACACAGTATGAATTGTGGTGAAGCCTGGCATGGCTCCACGCTGCTGGAGCAGCCAGCTGGAGGGACGCACTGCTGCTTCTCTGCCGCCACCGACCAGGCAGCGCTCAGCGCTTCCCGCCTCCACCACGAGGTGAGGGCCCAGCAGCTAGGGGCTGCAGGCGCTTGCCAAACTTGGCTTCTGCAAGGAGTCCTCTTCTTCCTTTTTAAAGTTCTTGCCCACATCCTCTCTCCTTGCTGAATGGTTTCCAGAACGCTATAGGGGTGCCTCTTTTTCCTTAAGTTTGTGGAAGTCTTCTGCTCACAGGGCACTTGGGGGTATGTCCAAGACAGCTCACAGCCCAGGACTGTCAAGCACAGTAAAAATGCCAGAGCTTAGCAGGGCAAAACAAGCAAACAAAACAGGGACTTGTAAGAGGGATCTCAAAACGCAGACAAGCATTTTACGCAAACACCTCGAACTTGGGCAGAAAAACTTCTTTCAAAATCCCAGCAGAAAAGCCCTCTTCCCCCAGCAGCCAGAGAAGCGACAGTGACACCCAATGGCCTATTAGCTCAATCCCAGCTGCGCGGTCCCAGTGGCTCCCTCCAGAGACGGCTCTCAGGCCCGAGCTCTGCGTGAGCACCAAAGCGCAGGGGAAAACGAGGTGTCAGCCACTCCTGGAGAAGCGACTCGTTAGTGGACGGACTTCCTGTCGCTGCACGGGCTGCACACAAGACTGCATCGTGCGTGTGCAAACTGAACAGCAGCGCGCACGTCAGGACAACTGGCGGGTGACGCGAGCACGTGTTCACACACGCACAGACAGACGCACAGTATGTGGACTGGGCAAAAGTGCAAATCAACTCGAGTGGGAGAAGGAGTCAGAGGCTGCTCACTGCTGTTTTATCATCTGAATCTGCCATTTCCAATGTGATATCTACATACGCACACAGACATATAAATTAATATGGATACACTACAAGTGCTCTTGGTATATTTTTCTCTTCTATTTTTTCCTGTTTCCTTATTTTCTTTTTTGGCGACTCATTACCATTCTTTAACTGTTACAATTTATATCAGCATATAATGTTAAATAATTACAGGGAGAGGAGCTCACTCTAGTGAGGATATAAACGCGCTGTGGGAATCTACAGATTTAAACAAATAACACTCACAGCAGGGGGTGAGCGGATGAATTAGCATTAATATCCTGCTTGGGAGATCCCAGCGCATGGGTACTGCTTAAATACAGATCTTTTCTGTAACAGTCAATATGACAGCTCCCGGCAATACGGCCCCTTCCCTTTCCCAGTCAATATAGCAGCCAGTGAAAATAGAAACGTCCCTATAGCGATCAATACAGCAGCCAGCTAAAATAAACCCTTCCCTTTTAAGGGCTATATAATAGTCAGCTAAATGGAAGAATTGGCACCCCTGCTGGATAGCTCAGCAGAGCAGCCAAGAACGCGCAGGCTGTGAGCCTGCAACAATCCTTCTGCCGGGGTCGAGAGAAGACACCCGCGGCAGGGAAGCTGGAGGGAGGCTGGGAGGGACACCTGGCAGGCAGCTCCCAGCCCCAAGGAGGAAATGCCCGGGTCAGAAGCAGGCCACGGGGCACCCTCACTGGGGTGCAATCAAGAGGGCCAGAAACTCTACAATGCTTGTTCAAACTGTCAGCTGGAGCAGGGGAACATCTTTCTCCAGTGGGGAGTGAGAGTCTCTTGAATTGAAGCCCCCACCCACCCCAGACCCGAAGGGAAAGTATTAAGTTAACAGCCTGTGGTTTGCTGCTTCCAGCAGCAGGGCAGTGGTTGTATCAGAATCAGACATCCAGCCAAGGGGGGGAGACACAGTATGCTATGCAGAGGGCTGCCCAGCAGATAAATGGACTCCTTTCGAAAACCCAGTGATCTGTCGATAAACATTGTAAGGTACCGTGTGTGCCCCCGATCAGAACATGGAAAATGCTCTTCTTCCTTAGAGACAAATAAGGAAAAACGTTTTACTTTACCAGTATCCAGAGGATAGCTCACTCTGAAGGACAAAATAGATCAAAGGCCTTTGAAACAGAAGAAGAAAGCGAAAAACAATGTGGAACATTTGACAAAGAGTGGCTCCTGTGCATCTGAAGTTACTGGTCCTGCTCATTTTAACTAGCTGCTTCTAAAATTCCGCTGGACGTACGGATTTGACAAACGTGGAATACAGCAACTGACACCTGTGCAGATTTCCAACCAACACTGCTGAAGTGAACACGGGGACTCTGCTATGCTCCGAAGCAGATGAACATCAGGGAGCCACCCCGCCTTCATTAAAATTCCACAATCTGTCTGCCATCCTCTGGGCAAATCCGCAGAGGATCCCTGTGTCCCTGGCCAGGTGTTTAACACCCAGTGATGCTCATGTCATCAATCAGGTGACTCAGTCAAGTGCCACCGTGTCAGAAACTACAGGAAAAAAAGACCCCTCGAGTCCTGGTTTGAGGCCTCAAGTCCTTAAAAATTTAGATCCCGACACCCTACCCAAGCCATGGTACTAAGAAGATGCTCTTCGCTTTGGGGGCCCCAGACCACATCTTAGGAGAGGAAAAGGTGAACAGAATCAAGGTGGGGGCAAGAAGCAGCATCGGCCCCACAATCCAAAGAAGTCGCTCCTGGGAAATGCCAGCTCTCAGCCCTAAATTGGTGGCTGTCATTCAAGGGAAGAAACAGATTCATGGGAGAGGCCTGGGCTGCACCCACTCTTCTGCAAACACGGCGCCACAAAAAGACAAAAAGTGAGCTACTGCTAGGATTTGACATGGCCCTTTGCCTCTAGAGCTGAGCCAGTGAGGGCGAGTGTGGACATTTCCATTTCTCAACCTCAACACCAGGGGTGCGCGCTCTTGGTCAGACACAGCAGAGCCGGAGAGAATGCGCCACCATGTTAGCAAAGACAAGTCAACAACAGTGCGTGATAGTCATCAAGGTGTGGGGGGCTGGCAGGAAGGAAAGAGAAAACATCTATGAAAGGGAAGGAGAAAAGAGACATGAAAGGAAAGATTAGAGATAACAGAAGAGGTAACAAAATAAAAAAGACGAAATGCTCACTTTGGCATTTATAGTTTACAGCTTTCAGGGCTTTTTATGAAATGACAGTTGCAATAAAACAAATAGAGTGGTGAGTCATCTGGTTTCCAACTTCTGAGTCAAAAGGGGCTGCTTCTGACCACTGGCACAGCAGCTCGCCGCCTGTGCGCTTCTGGACGCCCCTCCCCGCTACGGAACCGCGTGGACGGGGGCAGGGAGGTGGCGTGAGCGCTGGCTTCCTGGTCCCCGTGTCGCTGCGAATAAAGACTGTCAAGATTTAGGCCATAATAATGGAAAGGCTATAAAGGTCTTAGCTATAATGTTTCCTCTGATGTTCTCTTTCATAAAATGCCCGCTTTATGTCGCCTGTGTGGCAGCGACATACTAAAGCACCGGCACATGTGTGCACCAGTGGGAAGGCTGCACCCCAAGTTCCCAGCAGGAGGTGGGGCACAAGTGTGCACACAGCCCCGGCTCCTCATCGCAGCTACAAGCTTGCGTGGGACAGGCAGCCGCACGCACACATACACGTGCGGACGCCCATCACCCATGCCCTCGCACACGCCTGGGTGCGCACATTCCATAAATACGTATCGAGTGCTCCTTCCTGCCAGGAGCTGAGTGGACAATGTTCGCCCACACCACGGATTTACTAACGTGCTCAGGTGCTCAGATGTGTCCTGCTTGGAAATGTGGCCCAAGCAGCCGCGGACACCTTCCCCACATGGGCATCTGCGGTCTCACACCAGAACCCGGCAGCCTTGCGGCGAGATGCAACCTTTCCCCCTCCTAAGTCAGAACGAAGTAGGTAAGCAGGAAAACAAATCAGGTAAGTACTCGAAGGAACCTAAATGGGACATCACACAGACTCGTCTCTCCTTGGACGCAGCAGACAAATTTGTACAGGAAACCACGAGTTTCAAGAGAATCTTTTATCTGCAGCCTGTCACCTACCCATTCTTGGCACCAGAGAACCAACCGCAAAGACAGACAGAAACAAGAGTTCTCTACATTAATACTTTTATAGACATTACTTTGTAACATTGACAAAGAGATGTGAAGTCAGAGAACATGACCTGGGCGTGAGAACCACACAGTGGGGGAAAATGAGGTTGATTTTTGCTAGGAGACAGCGCGATACAATCACGGCTGCAAGTTACCAAATCAGACACAGGCAGGCTGAGGCCACCTGGGGCAGGCACAGGATTAACTCCGGTCTGCCAGGTGGCAACCAGAGCTGACCACAAGCCAGCGCTGGCTCCCTCCCTGTCCATCTGTAATCGGCCAGTCTGTGACACAGCCACCACTGACCTTCAGGCTCCCTGCATTTAGTTCCCAGATAAAGGGAAGCAGAAGAGCCCAGTTAGTAATGAGTAAGAACCGGCCACTAAAATACATTGCATTTACAGAGCTGCTCTGGCAGGAAAAGCCATTCAGAAAATAAAAAGTAAAAGAATAAAATAAGCAAGAGAAACTCAATTTTCTTCTCCCTTCCTCCCAAAGCCACACTTAGGATAAAATGAGGTTTGTGCAGGTTAATCCTTATGAGGAAAGAAAAAAATGATTAAATACATTAAAAAAAATCAATTGTACATTAAACCAAATCCAGGAACTGCAGAAACAAACACCGCGGCACTCCTCAGGCGGTGTCAGCTCTGCAGTCTGGTCAGAAGGGGAGACCCCACCTGACGGTAACAGAAGACGCACAGAGGAAGGGGTGCAAAACAGAGCATGGGCAGTGGGAGGGGGAGGCCCACAGAGCTGGATTTCATGGGAAGAAAGTTATTTCTAGACATTCCAAAGGAAGAAATAAAATGTCTTGTAAATGGAGCTCTGGAGACCAGGCTGAATTTTTCAAAAATCCAATAGAAATAACAATAATGATAATGATAATCATTTGATAAACAGAAGTTATAAACCACTTCACTGTTGAATGATCTGCCACTTATTCTAGTTATTTCCTCCGTTCATTAGCAGATGCGATGAGCTGCCATTTTTCAGAGAGACAACAGAGAAAGAGCTGGAGAGGTGAGGGTATGAGGCAGGCTTTTGTCTTCACTCTCAAGAGCCAGGGCTGGTGGCAGACCCGTCCTTCCCAGAGCTCTGGGGTCCACGGATGGAAGTCTCAAGAATACAAAGCCCTAGAGAGCGTGCCATGGGTCACAGGGGCTGGGACGGCAAATTCCCAGCTAATCCTCAATACACCTCCCAGAGCTGCAGGTTGGGGACGACTGGTTCCGAGTGTTCGCTGCGACCACCTGCTGCAGCCGGGCCTCCTCTCTGTCGCACAAGATCTGCGGTCGGGGTCCCGGTGAAATATGCTTCTGGGAGCCAGTCACTCACTTCGAGCAGACACAGGTCAGCCATGTGTCAGTCTTGGGCCCCAAAGTCTAAAGCAACCTGCAAACCCTAAGTTCCCTTCACGAGCGTCTGAAATGAGTCACGGAGCATGACTGTGAGCTGCGGGGTGGGAGGGCGGAGGTGCCGACAGAAAGAACAGGTAATCAGCCCTGTGACAGAGGCCTCCTGACAGAACAGACATGTGCCCCGAGGAGAGTTTCAAAACATCCAAACATCAGCAGAGTGAGTTATCAATGGCAACAAGAAAGATGTGACAGAAAGATTTCACTCTCTTAAAGACAGCTCTATTCTCTTATCTTCAAAGCCAGGGAACTGAGGGCTTAACTGACAGTGAGGGATGTGTGGATGCCGATGGGGATGCAGATAAAGGATCTACCTGAGGGGCAGAAAAGCGAAGATCCTGGATACTACCACTTCCTACGTGGACTAAGGTGACTCCTGGAAGACCTGCGCCTCTTTAAGATGAGTGGGAAGCAAATCGCTCCACTGTGGAACCCCCCCCAGGCCTGCAGATGGAAGAACAGGCAGCTACTGCCCCCTAGAAGCTACCAGAGTCACGGCACCCTGCTCTACAGACAGATGAAAAGATTCTATTATCTCGCCTCCATCCTGTAACCTGTCATTAGTGAGGTACATGGGTGCAGACGCCTCCTCCGAGCACGAGGAGGCCCACGTCACCTGTGATGAATTAATAGGTGCCTTTGCAACAGCCACGATGCACACAAAAGACTCCAACCCAGGGAGCTTGGAGGCAGCAGCTCAGAGAGGAAGTCAAGCCAAGCCCCTCTCCTGCCACCACTGCTGGGGTCTTACGGAGGAGCTCAGCAGCACGATTTTGGGTCGAAACCCCAGTCCTGCCACTATTAGCTATAGGCACCGGACTGCCCTGGGCCTCTTTTCCACTGGAACTGGAGGAAGAGAGTCATTCTCACCAGTTTGGTAGGATTAGACCAGAAAACAAAAATTAACCAGTGTCTCATCCAGCAGCAAGCCCTCCCGCCTATATGATCAGAGCTCATGATCGGTCAGCTAATGGACAAGTCAGTTAAAGCAGGGAATCATTAAAAACGGAGGCTACTCTACATACCTTCAACATTTTACATTAACTAAAACCTATAAATACAGTCATTTGCTAATCTTTTGATGTAGAGCCGAGACCTCTTCTTTGAGTGCGGGCCCACAGACGGAAGTTCCCAGATGTCTTCCTTACGTGAACCCCGCCCATAACACACCCTTCCAACGTCTAAAACAAAGTAGACTGAAAGACATTAGTTAGGCAAATCCAAGTACAGAACACGTCCCAATTTCTAAGTTGGTTCCCGCATCATCTCACGCCAAAAAAACTGCAATGGTTTTACAAAGTCATACTTACATAGCGTTCATCATCATTTACAAAACACACTGTATCTGTTCGCATTTGCATTTCACCTGTTTACAGCAGGTTTCGTAAAACTGCCTGACTCACCGACAAACACAACTGGCACGCAGGCTGGGCCCGGCGGGCGGGGCGGGTGGGAGTGAACACTGCGGGCCTGGGCCAACAGGGGCCCCATCGCCAGAGCAGCTGTTGTCACTTGGATAAGTGTGTCTAATGTAAGCTCTTGACACTTCAAGAAATATGCATTTCGGTGCACCCTGGTGGAGCAGTGGTTGGGTCAATCGTCTCCAAAAGAGCACAAGCCACATACGTCCGGGTTTGAGTCCCGGGTGGGGGGGAAAACAACCCCTGAGAACAACAAAATAGAGATAAAATAAAAATGCTTCTTCCTCCTCTCGTTTCCTTCCTGCCTGCCTACTCGCCTTCATTCCTGCCTGCACTTTTCCTTTAAAAAAGGAAATATGTATTTATTGATATTGCTACTTCATTTCACAAGAGATTTGCGATAATTCCCAAAAGCACGTATCAAGAGATCGACTTCCGGATGGTGACTCCATAGGACACACTTTCGGGTCGATCCCCACAGACACCAAAAAAAAAATCACCTATTTTCCTGAGACAAACACCAAGAAATGACCGGAACTTCCGCCGGAGACCAAACAGTTGAAGACCAACAGTGGGTGAGGGCACTCGGCGTGGTTCTCGGCTAAGCTGCAGGCTGGATTTGGGACGGAGCTCGGGACTCTCCAGGCACACGGTGGGGTGACGGTTAGGGATGTCGGGCCCAGCTGCAGAGGCGGCTGAGACGCGGCGCCTGCAGGGCCGACTGCGGAGAGGGGAGAGGGCGGCCGGCGCACCGGGAGCTGAGCTGGAGCCCAGGCGGTGAAATGGTGCTGGGCGTGGCCATAACCGAAAATCAGCCAAATCAAACCCCTCCCATAACCAGTTCACACGAGAGCCTGGGGTCCACTGAGCAGAAATCCCGCCCACTGCATATCTGCCCCGAGAAATCTCGCCCTTTGGGTGCCCCACCCCCTGGATTACAGTGAGAAGGCTACCCGCTAGCGCCACCTTGTGGGTGGAGGCGAAACTGCAGCCTGATTGCCGATCCTGGGCAAGTCAAACCTCCGCAGAGCCTGGGAACCCAACCCTCAGAAACATAAACAGGATGCCCAATAGAGCAAAGTCACGGAGAAATATACATGTACAGATGATCCAATCAAAACTCAGGGGAAAATCTGAACACGGAAGACATATGTAAACTACCTGAAGAGGAATTTAGGGTAAGGATGATTAACATACTCATGGGAATCCAGAAATCAGTAGAGGCAGTAAACGAGAATATCAGGAAGCAAAGAGAAGAATTAAAACAAGACATCAAACAGGTAAGAGACAAGATGACTGAATTAAGAACTCAATAGAGGGTCTCAACAATAGGATGGATGAAGCTTCCGATAGAATCAGTGATTAGGAAGATAGGGCAGAGGAACTCAATCGAGTAAACCAGCAAAGAGATAAAAAAATTCAAAGAATAGAAGATAGCATTCGGGAACTCTGGGATACTATCAAAAGGAACAACATTCACATCTCAGGGGGTCGCAGAGGAAGAGAGAGAAAGGGGGCAGAAACCATACTTGAAGAAATAATAGATGAGAACTTCCCCAATTTGAAGAATGAAGCAAGCCTCCAGATACAGGAAGCTCAAAGAGTTACTAATAAAAGAAACCCAAAACAGAAATACACCTAGACATATTGTCATAAAAATGTCAAAAATACAAGATAAAGAAAGACTATTAAAAGCAGTCAGAGAAAAACGTGTCACATACAGAGGAGCCCCCATAAGATTGTCAGCGGACTTCTCCAATAAAACTCTACAGGCCAGAAGGGAATGACATGACATAGTTAAAGTGCTGAAAGAAAAGGATTTTCAATCTAGGATACTCTATCCGGCAAGATTATCATTCAGAACTGAAGGAATGATTTAAAAAAAAAAAAAAAAAAAGCTTTTCTGACAAGCAAAAGTTAAAGGAGTACATCACCACAAAACCAGCTTTGCAAAAAAATATTAAAAGATGCTCTATAAAGTGTAAAGAAATCACACAGAAAAACAGTTAACACAGCAAATATTAAAAGTGAGGAAGAAGAGAAGAAAACAAAAATGTGGATAGTTAGACTGAGTGGAAGACTAATACGCTTTCAAATAAAATTAGGTAGTAAACACAGAACTGTGAATGCTAACTTCAGGGTCACCTCAAAATACATCCCCAGGGAGAAAGCAAAGAAGAAAACAAAAGGCGAAATCATAATTGCACCATCCGACCTAAAAAGAGAAAGAACAAAGTCATCATCTGGAGCAACATACAAAAGACAAATTATAAAATGACACTAAGCAGCTATATGTCAATAATCACCCTAAATGTTAGCGGGCTGAACTCACCAGTCAAACGACGCGGAGTGGCTGAATGGATAACCCAACCTTCTGCTGCATTCAGAATCCCCATGTTTATTGAGGCTCTATTCACAATAGCTAAGAATGGAAAATTACCCGCGTGCCCAACATTAGATGATGGATAAAGAAGATGTGGTCCATATACACAATGGACACTACACAGCCCTTAGAAGAGATGAAACCCTGTCATCTGAATCAACATGGATGGACCTAGGAAGGATGATGCTAAGTGAAACAAGTCAAAAGAAGAAAGACCAGATACCAAATGACCTCACTCATAGGTGGAATGTGAACAGACAAAACAAAGAAAAGGAGGAAACATAACCAACTCTGGAACATTTGCGACAGAACTGAGATGACCAACAGGGAATAGGGTGGGTGGGGGCACATGGTGGTGGAGCCCACTGGACAGTAGGGAAGAACACTTGGTGATTTGGTAGAGGGCAGGGTGTGGTGAAATATAGCTAAGAAATGAGGAACCTATACATAGGAAATTATTCTAATGTGTAGAATAATTACTACAATAAAAAATAAATTTAAAAATGTATGTTATCAGACAAAAGGATCCAGCAAAAGCAAAGTAAAAAGAAGCGGGGGGGGGGGGGCGGTAGAAGGTATAATAAATGTTCTTTACTTTGCCCCCTTTTCCACTAAAATCCATTTTTAGTGAACTGTACAAAAACTAAAGCATTTATACAAATGATAACTTGCAAGTCTGATTCAGTTCACAGATCCTCCTCGCCAGGCTGCAAAAAGCAGTCTTAGCCATAAGGCCCTCCAGCTGTGGCCCAGTGAGCCCCAGGGGAGATAAGGGCTGGGGGAGAGGAAGAAAGAGGGGAGAGAGAAAGAGACCTCTTGGACACTGATCCCGCTGGACTCAATAAGCATACACAGGAGAGCTGTGCTGCCAGGGCCCCTGCTAAGGCAAGTGGTGACAGAGGTGGCAGCGTGGCCTGTGGACAGCGGCAATTCGTGGGGACCCCCAGTTATGGGGGCTGAGCTGGTGCCTCTGGCCTGCCTGTCAGGGAGAGCCCCGGGGAGATTTACTCCAAGAATCACTCAGTGTCGGCCCAACCTATCTGTGCAGACAGACTCATAATGGCAGAGAGAAGATTTGTGGGGCAACAGGAAAAAAATCTTGGTTATAACTACAAACCGTAAAGAAAGGAGAGCTGGGAGGGATGAAGGAAGGGTGGCGAGAGTGTCCTCCTCTGAAGCACCACTTTATCTACTAGCAGCTTCTCACAGCCCAGAAGTGGGATGAACTACAGGATCATAGTTTTCAAACTCAAATTGGTCCTCATGGGCTGATGACGGGCTAAAATACTAAGCAATGGAATTATCTGGGTAAAAGTTGGGCCCAAGGGCTGTGCTGAGTTCAGCATGGCATTCAGTGGTTCTCAGATGTGGGGCTTTGTAGAGGACTTTTTGAGTTTGTCACGTGGAATACCCATGCTTCGGGTCACACTTCATAGGACACTTTTAAGCGAGATTTCTTTCAAAGAAGATAGTAGTGGTATTAAACAGAAGAGCCCCTCTGCCCAGATAAGAACTCTGCGGCACATCCTCAACAGCTGGGGGCCTGGGCGCTCAGGACTGATCTCCGGGGAAAGGCAGCAGAGAACGTCCCTTCTGCAGAAGGTTGCTGGTGACTTAAGACTGAATTCCCCGCATCACCATGGAGCTCTAGGAAAAAGCACACACGGTGCGCCCCGGGGGCGTAGCAGGGCAGTACACCTGAGAACAGTGCCCCACACATCCGGAGGTGCCAGGTTCAAGATACACGCTGGGGGAACACCACTGTGAACAACTAAGCAAAAACAAAGTGCTTCCCTCTCTCTTCCTGCCTGCTTGCATGTCTGCCTTCATTCCTACCTGTACCTTTCCTTTAAAAAAAAAAAAAAGGCACACATTCTCTAGGACAGTCCCCACATCTCTCGACTAGGGACACTGTTCAGTTGTCCAACAGTCCAGGCCTCTGATTAGAGGAAAGTCAGCAAATATAAAGTATTTGTGGGCAAGCCAGGAAGCCAAAGCATAAACAGCTGAAAAAACATTTCAACCTCCATTTCTGTAATTATTATTCTTAAGAGTTTCGATCCATCTAGTAATTATTTGTAAAAGGATACCTAAAAATTGAAAATCAACCTTTTCATTTACCTGACAGAGGAAAGAATTAAAGGCCCCATCTCGTCTTTTCAATAAACCTCCTCGGTCTGTAATAGGAAGGGTCATGGAGCAGGAAGAGGCAGTAATTTCAGAACCAGTGAGTGGCCTCAAGATTATGGAGAAGACACCCAGAGACCGATGAGGCTTTTCCGTGGCCACTGAATTCACTGTCCCTTTCTAGCCAGTGCTCCCCGCTAGGGCAGCTTCCCAGCAGGGGTGCATGTTCAAAGAGCAGTGTTTCCTGTACTACAGATTCACCCCGCTGATGAGAGGAGTGGAAACAGAAGGCGACACTCTTCCTTTCCACAAAATACCGCCTTGGACCAGTGTCCAGGGTCTGCTCATCCGACGTGCCACCATCGAAGAGGGCCGCACCGTGGGAGAGGCGTGGCACCAGAGGGCATCAGAGGGATGCCGTCAGCCCCACCCTCCAGCTGATGACACTGGTTTTCAGTCCCCGGTGCTTCCAAAGCAGTTGGAGGAGGACCCCCGTCATGTGTTGCTAGGAATAGTTTAAGTTCCAAAATCTGCAGATGATTAACTTCTTAAAAAAAAATAAGAGCCAATTTAAAGGAAGCCTATCATGCATCCACCTCATCTGCATCCAGAGAGGCCTGCATGGGAAACAGAGGGAGAAGTTACACTGGTTTCGGGACACTAGCTGTTTCCGTCCACGGAAAGCAACCCCACTGAGCATTTAAATTTCCTGGAAAAATGCAACTTCCTGAAATCTCTTCACCACCCGTGTGCTTGCAGTCACTATCGTGAACACGATATGAAAATCAATTTGATTTCCCCACCCAGTGCTCTGAACTTTACCAACTAAATGCACGTGTGTTGAAGTTTCATGTACACACATGAATAACACACATGCACATGGATAAACAGAAATGCACCGAGCACGGGGATGTCATCGCGTGGAAATGTGCTGGCGAGGGCGAACGTGTGACCCGCCCATTCGCAGTGAGAGCCCCGCGCCAGACACCAAAATCCTCTCGCCACCAAGAGACACACACAGGACGAGACTGTGCCAGGAATACACAGAGGAGGCAGGCAGCGAGCCAGAGTTGTGACAGACTCCCTGAATTCATCAAGATATGAATGGCTGCTTGATTACCAGCTTCTGGGTAACTGACTTAAAAATCAAAGAGAAAATCTTAGGTGTCCCAGGAGGAAGGCGTCAGGAGCCTTGAGGGTTGAGAGGAGATATGCGATGTAAAACAAGGCTCCAGCTCAGCCTTGTTTCAGGGAGAAACCTGACTGGACAGGAAACAGGAGTGCCCCCTTTCCTCAGCGGGCAAGTTCCAAGTCCCCAGCGGATAACGGAAATCACAGACTGCTCCAAACCCTCTAAAGACTGTTTTCTCCTATAGGTACAAACCTGTGATAGAGGGTAGTTTTTAAATCAGGCACAATAAGAGATTAACAATAACAAAATAAAACAATTCCAACAATATACTACAATAAAAGGCATGTGAATGCGGCATGTCTCTCTGAAAATGCCCTCCTGCTACATCTTCAGACCTCAGGTGCCCGCGGGTAACCGAAAGCCTGCCAACAAAGGCCTCAGATGAGGAGAGGAACAACTGCACCTCTGCATCAGGAGCGAAAGCACTGGCACAGCCTGGAGCGGAGAGCAGCGCACTCCCATTTCTAAGACTTCAGCAGAGTAAAGAGGATTCCTCCTGGCACGCCCTGGTGGAGGCAAGGGGAGGCCAGCTGCTTCCAAGAAGCGCAGTCCATGCACGTCCCAAGAACCTGGGGTCACGTCTCGGGTCCAGAGGGAACAAACAATGTGGACAACTAAGTAAAATAAAGTAAAATCAATGTTTCTGCCTCTCTCTTCCTGCCTTCCTACTCATTTTCATTCCTGCCTACATCTTTCATTTAAAAAAAAAAGTGTGTGTGTATTCATCCTAGGGACAGTGATGAAGTAAAATTATCATTTATAAAAACCCATTTATTGTAGTTTGGGATGATTCTGATAGAGAGACACAGGGTGAAGGACAGAAACTAAACAAACAAACAAGATGATACCCACAAGCCAGAGGGAAAGAGGATGTAGAAGACTCGGTCATTAGAAAGAACTTGGTGCCAAAGAGCAAAAAGCTGAAATTCTAGTTTAACCAAAACCCACAAGCGCCACATAAGACAGTGAGTGACAGCACTGCTGAATTTGAGGGACCTGCTGCACTAAACAAGTGAGCAGATGTGCCGGCGAAACCTTATTTATTACTTCAAATAACCTGAAGTCATATGACTAAATTAATCTCCAAAGGTTACTTAACCCCAGTTTCAGCATCCGAGCAAGACAGGAACTGAGCTACTCCACGCAGACACCTGTCCACCCATTCTTAAAGGCCTAGCTCCCAGGGACCCGCCCCAGAGCTGCGAGTGACCCCGAGCATGTGCTCACATAGCGGACGGCGGAGAAAACCACAGAAGGTTCTAAACAGGTCTGGGACAAGCTGTAGGTCAGAATGCTGAAGGCTATCAAAACTTGCCCCATGAGGCAAAGCTTAGTAAAGAAAGTATAAAGAAAAAAATGTCAGGCGCGCCCTGGTGGCCTAGTTGATAAGCGCACCAGACACAGACTACATTCATCCCAAGGACCTAGGTTCGAGACCCAGGGCCAGTGGGGACCAACCAAAATGAAATAAATGTTTCTTCTTGCTCTTTTTTCCTGCCTGCCTATCTGTCTGCTTACTCGCTTCCTTAAAAAAAGAAAAAGTAAGCAGATTGTTTAACTGTGGCAAAGAGGCGTGTCAATAACAATCAGAAAACTTCAACAGGGCGTTTGCAGGATTTATCAAGACGGGCAGCTCACTGATGGCCAGCCCTGGAGACATTCCGACACGAGGGAGCAACTACCCCACTAATAGTCAGGGTCACCAGGGGGAGCAGGACGGAAGGGACAGGAGAAGTAACATGAGGTGTCACTAGAGGGGTGGAATGAGAGAAAGGGATGGTATAAATGCAAGTGTGTCATTCAGAGACAGCAAGACGACACCTCTCCCCACAAAGTCACAAGACAGCCTTCATGGTCCAAAGGCCAGGAATGAGAATCGGACCCTCCTTCCCCAGCAAATAAAGCAAAACAATAACACAGACACGCAAACACATCCACCTGTCATTGGCACTGTACTGACAACTCAACAGAGACTCTTCTGGAGTCACTCACTTTTTAATAAAGGAAAACATTATTCCAAGGTGATCATCAGCTTGTGTGGACAGGATCACCTGCCTCGGCAGCCCGCGCAGAGCCCTTCGAGTGTGGGGGAAGGCAACCTCCGGTAAGAAATCGTATGGAAAACCCGCACTCCAATAAAAATAAAAACAAAACTTGGCAGGGTGCGTCACCAGCACAGGAGGATCATTCCTCGGAACCTGACTTTTCCGTTTCACAAACAGCAAGGCGAAGGCCTCCCTCGAGCCCCAACCTCTGCAGACCTCCCTCCCCACAGTTCAGGCTCTCCTACACTCCTAGCAGGTAATTCGGCACAAACTGCACATGATTCCGTGCTGCCTGCTAAAATCATATACAGTCTTGTGCCGTTTGCTAGCTGTTTCATGTGTACAAATGCCTTTCCTTCCCCAAATAAAACACATAAGTTACAAAAGTTACTTGAGAAGGCGGCTTAGCTTTTTAATTCCATTGTCTGCTCTTCCTGAGTACACAGGAGACAACTCAGACACAACGCTAAGACACCACTCCTGCGTGCACCCTGGTGGCGTGACAAGGTCCAGGCCTTTGACCCCGAGTGCAGTCCACACACATCTCAAGGACTGGGGTTCATGTCCTGGGGTTGTATGATGGAAGATGATGAACAACTAAATAAAATAAAATAAATGCTTCTTCCTCCCTTCTCTGCCTGTCTGCCTGCTCCTCTTCATTCCTGCTTGCACCTTTCCTTTAATTAAAAAAAGAAGACGAGAAAAGGAAAAAAGAAACTATTCCCGGGAGGAAAAGTGACTCGGCTGAGTGCTGGAGGCTGCATGGCAGGGGGGGGGACCCCACCAGCAGCTGCTAACACATGAGACCTGCTGCCAATTCACAGCAGCTCTTCCTGTGCCTCAGACCTGGCACATAAACCCTCGCCACCCTCAGCGGATATTCCGCAGGGACACTCCCACTGCCACTCCCAAGAGGCAGAAGTCGCTCACACAAGACCATACAACTCAGCTGGTGCCCTCATTTAATCAGGCGGCTGCAAATAGTTGGCCAAAAGCAATAAGGGCATGACTGAGAGACTGTGGGAGTTTAATATAAAAAAATTAATAAAAAAAAAAGACGGGGGGGTGGGAGAAGAAAGGGTCTACCTTTTAATAGGGCCCTAATTACCCAACTCATAGGATCAGCCCAATTGAGATGGGAGTTTATTTCAGGGTTTTTTTTTTAATTATTGTTTTTTTATATATATATAAATTGCTGCTATGTGTTTTCTTTCCTCTGAGCAATTATGCAGCAAGTACGTAAAGAGGGAAAAAATATTAATTAAATATAAGGTAATTGTGGAGTTGGCCTGGAGAGAAGGAGTCTGAACTCCGGACTACTAGGGTTTGAAGACTGCTCAGGGCCTCCCAGAAAAGAGAAATAAAAATACAGCCAACAACGAGCAGATGCGCAGCGTAGCAGGACGAGAGCAGTGCACAGAAACATCAGCAGGGCGAAGGGTCTGCAGGGCTCCAAACACCAGAAATGGGCGAGGCTGCCGGCTGCTCAAGGCTCGCTGCTAGAGGAAGCCCCCAAGAGTCTGCCCGGTTGTGCCCCAAAAGACAGCCCGATGGCGCGGCGGCGAGGCCACCCTTCAGAGCGACAGCTGGATCCATAGGCTGACATTTTAAGAGACTGAGGAAGGAAAGGAGTGAGGAGGACTGTCATATTCAATGTGGACTTTGATCCAAAATCAATGCCAACCTCAGCCTGGGGGCCCTGAGCAGGCCCCTAGGGAATAACGACGCACCCATCAAAGGGACTGGCTTTCACACTGCCGTGAGCTCCAGGAAGATTCCGGGCACAACCAGAAGTGTGAAAGAAGGCCCCTGTGGGGAGTGGTGGGAAGAGGCCGGTCACAGCAACAGGAGGTGACGTGAATGACAGCAGTGCTTCCCCTCAACCGCACTGGCAGGGCCAGTGTCACCTGCTCTTCCTAGCGCTCAGCCATGCCAACTCGCTTTCTGCCCTGCAAAGCCTTAGTCCAGGCTAGACAGGGACCCTGCTCATCCCAGAGACACGCTCACGCCGCCTCCTCCCACGACTGCCAGGAGAGGGACGAAGGGGTACAACCACAGGCCCTGCCAGACAAAGCTCGGCAGCTCCCCCTCAGATGCCACCACTATTCAAAGAAAAGGTTCGGAGAAGACTCACCTAACACTGGGCCCTCCACACATACCTAGGTTGCTCAGAACAGCTCTTACTCCCCATCCTGAAAAGCAAAACAGAAGGGAAACAGGGCAGGCAGGCGGGACTCTGGCTCAGACAAACCAAAGCAAAAGCCCCCTACAAACAAATCGCTTTCTGTGCACCCTGGTAGCTTAGCAGTTTAGTCCACTGAGCACAGTCCACAGACATCCCAAGGTCCCCGGTTCAAGATCTGGTGCTGGCGGAAACAACCAAGATGAACAACTACATAAAACAAAGTGCTTCTTCTTCTCTTATCTTGCTGCCGGCCTACTCTCCTTCACTCCTGCCTGCACCTTACCGTTGGGAAAAAAACAAAATCACCTTCAGTACTTAAGTGGTGTCTTCCCTGTCACTAGCACAAGCGGTGACCACAAACCTAATGACTGACCAGGCAAAAACAGAATTCCCTCCTGTACCTGTTCTTCAAAGGCCACCTGCAGAGCAGAGAGATGAATGACAATGGCAAAGGCTATTTTCAGACAACCAGGAACAAGGTGGCCAGGCCCGGCAGCCTTGCGCCAGCTTAGCCCCTACCAGTGCCAGGCCTCTCACTAATTACTATTGATCAGCAACAAACAAAGCGGCACATCTTTCAGTCTGAGAAGGCCATGCTGTCCTAAGGCCGCACCCACCCCTGCTGCCAAGAAGAAGTCAGAGTCAGAGACCACGAGAGGCCGAGCTGCTGCCCAGCACCTATTTTACAGGGACACTACTGATGCGAGACTCCGGGATCCAAGGTTTCTGTAAACTCGGACGGCATCTTAACATTAAAAAATGATCCTGAGATCTTGGGCACTTACCAGCGGCTCTCGGGGCACAACATTTTCACTTCCTGGAGCAGGGCTTGGCTGCAAAGGAAAAGAGAAACAAAAATAAGATCACAGTGCCACCCAATGGACGTCCAAAAACCAAAGACAGTCCAGTGTCTAGCAGCACACGCAGACACCTTTTCTCTTCTTTCTCACTGGTTTTCACGCTGGAGAGTTCTGCAGGGGGCCACCTGTCAGAAGGGCCAGAGCCCAAATTTGCCAGGGAGCATGAAGACACTGTTTTGGGTTCACTGATCCAGCAGCTCAAGAGGGAGGGCCCACGACTAGCAGCTGGGTAACAAGAGCTGAGGCCCAGCACAAAATACCCAGAAAGAGCGGAGTGGGGAGGGAAGGCTTAAGTGTTCCTCGCCTTCTCCTCATGGGACCCACCAAGAGCAGAGCAAGTGGAGACCCAGAAATGGCCACAAGGGGGCCCCAGTGGACGCGGCACTGGCTCTGGGCACCTATTTGGAGTCAGGAAGCGAGTAAATGACAAGGTTCCTATTTATCACCAGTCATTAAAGACACCGATTCACAGCGGGAGGGGATGGGGAGGGGGCTGGGGGCAGAGCAAGCTTCCTCCTTCTTGGAAATAAACTGGTGATGGGCTGACAGATGGAAAGACAACGGGCCGGCAACAGTGCAGCCCACTTGCCCAGCTCTCCTGTCTCGTCCCTCACTCTCGCCTTCAACCCTTGACTGATGTGGCTAGAATTTAGAGAAAAGGAGAGACAGTCAGAGACAGACAGACTCGGAGGAAATCCACAAATAGCCAAAAGAAGAAAACAAGTGGTTTGGGAGAGGAATGATTAGCTTACTGTTACTGATGTTCAAGTCAATTTCCAATTATCTACAGATAATGTCCAGACCTGCAGCTAATCTGCGGGTCAGGAGCCAACCTCCTTTCCCGCTAGTTCAGGGGGCCAGTGCCAGGCCTCCCAGGAAAAAAACGGTACGCGGTGGGAGGGGAAGGTCCCCAAAGGTGTCCTCCCACCCAGTGCTACCACATAGCTGGCACGGCATAGCTCTCTCCACACAAATCAGCTCAAGAGTCACTTCTTGTCCCAGGACAATGCTGGGCAGCACGAAAGTGACTACAAAGTGGAAACTTGGTAGAAAGTCTCAGCACCTCCCCCGGCCCTCTGGCCGCCTCCGGCTCCCTCCCCAGGCTCCTGGCCTCAATAAGCCCAAGCACTTAAATCTCTAGCCCAGACCTTGCTGAGTTCTTCCTGCCTCCTTAGAACTTAGCAAGTCCCAGAGCAGATTCAGTCCTCTCCCAGTCTCCCCCAGTCTTCTCCCAGTGTTCATAGTCAATGGCAGTTTTCCACCAAAATACACAAACTACAATCCAAAGGCCGTCCCTCACAGTCCTTTCTGTCACTTGCCAGAGCTTGCTCATTCTCAAGTTCAGCCAATATTCTTTCCAAAATATCCATGGAATCCGTCCATTTACTTCCCTCCATTCTATTGCCATCGTTTTCATCCAAGCTTCCAAAGTCTGCTTCCTAGACCATTCCAGTAGCGTTCTAATCCGTTCACACACATCCAGGCTGGCTCTCGTCCAGTTCACTTTCCACACTGCAGACAGACCCTCTTTCAAAACGATAATGTCACCACCTCATGCCCCGCCCCACAGATAACAACTCTAACTTAGGAAAACTCCTCCGGGTGGCCTGCTAGGCCTCGCTTCCTCTGACAAGGGGCCTTGTGCCCACTCTTCCTTCCCTCCCCTCCCACAACTTAATCACCCTTCAGGTCTCAGCTCAGTCACTTCCCCTGACACCCATGACTGAGTCAAACCTCCCCATCACACTGAAGTTTTACATGTGGTTTATCTGATTGATTTAAGCTCCAGTTGGCAGAACCTGTCCAGTCTGCTTATCATCATATCCCGGGGGGCCTCGGACAGTGGTGAGTACAGCCTAGATATCCCACACATATTTCCCGAAAGAACGAAAAAATGGGCAACAGTAGAACAATGGTTCTGACTCAAATGGATTACAGATTAAAGATCATTATCTTCATGAGGACTTCTTTCACTCCATTTGGTTAATACTAAGAGCTAACATTTATTCAGTTCTATTTTCATTTAATTCTCGCAATAAATGTATGAAATTATTGCCAATAAAAAAACTTGTCCATGATGACTCAGCTAGTAACCATTCTAGAGGGATCTACTTAATCAAATCACTGAGTTTTGTTTAGACCACACTTTATTAAGCAATAACCTTAATGTTACCCCATAAATAATAACGTAGGTTATTTGACCAAATAAAACAAACTAATACAAACAGCACCTACAATATCACTGGTACTCAATAAATACGTTTAATTACATTTTTTAATTTAAAAAATTAAAACAAAGGAAGCACTTTGTATACACAAATCCAAATGAAGCAAGCCGAGGGCCATGGCAGTCTCTCCCAGGACATTTCACCTACCACCTAACACACCTGGCAGACATTCAGAGCAGTTCTCAGCCCCAGAATCACCCCAGGGGACATGTGGAAATGTGTGGGGGTGTCTGTGGCTGTCACGCAGTCCCACCTGCATGTGGAGGGTGGAGGGTCTGCGAGGTTATGTGTCCTGCAATACACCCGGTGAAAGTGTCCCATCCAGAACACAGGCAGGACCCCCGGAGATGCTGATCCTTACTGTAAGGAGAAGGGAGACAGATGCCCATTTTTTCTTTTTCAAAGGAAAGGTACAGGCAGGAACGAAGGCAGGCAAGCAGGAAGAGAGGAGAAAGAAACACTTATTATTTTATTTGGTTGTTCATTCTGGCTGTTCCCTGCAGTCCTGGTCTCGAACCTCAGTCCTTGAGATGCATGTGACCACATCTAGTGGCCTTATCTGTTAGGACAACAAGGAACATAGATGCCAACTTTTTATTTTTTAAAGGAAAGGCAGGCAAGAGTGAAGGCAAATAGGCAGGCAAGAAGAGAGAAAGAAATATTTACTTTATTTAGTTGTTCACCTCGGATGCTCCTCCCAGCCCCAGGTCTCAAATCTGGGTCCTTGAAATCCACGTGGACTGCGTCCATAGGCCTTATCCACTAGGTTACCAGAGTGCGCCATACATGCCCATTTAACAGCAACTCTAGATGCTGCATCAAAGAAGGGCAAAGGACTGAGCGGCCGATTGCTTATCAGAACTGCAAGTCCATCAGTCTCACCGGTCCAGTTTTGACAAAAGCTCAACACCTCGCAAACGCCTGACCCCACCTGGAGCCCTTTAAGTCCAATTTCTGGCTTGAGAGGCTCTTTACAAATTAAGTTCCAGGCTGATCCTGGGAATCTTAACAGGGTGGTTCATGATTTAAATAATAGTAATATCAAGAACAGAAAACACCAGCTGAGGTCTAGGGCGGAAGAATAAGATCTAAGGCAAGCCACATCCCAGGCCTGAGGAGAGCAGTGTGGAAAGAAGGAAAGAAGAGCAAACGCGAAAGGCAGCTTGAAAAAACAGACAAAAGACCACAGTGGCAGAGAGAAATGCTTTTTGTTTGATGGGGACATTCGCACTCCTACTGCCCAGGCACTGACCTTCCCAGCTAAAAGGTGAGCTGAGGCTGACCTTGCTCACCAGCAAAGATCAACGGCTCATGCAGCTCAGGTCTGAGCGCTGGGCAGCATGCCAGGCCTAGGAGTTTCCATGCACCACCTGCCAAATGACTGTACCCCTGGAGACGTCCCGAGCCAGTGTGCCCTGGAGTTCTGTGCTGGGAAGAATAAGATTCAATCCATCTCTCTCTTCTTGAGGCATTGCTGGTGCAGCGTTAACTGTGTGAACAACTGAGCGATGCTGGGCACCGTTCAACCTCTCTGAGCCTGTTTCCGCGGCAAAGGGCATCACAGGAAGAGTGGCACCACCTCACATCAAAGGCCAGATGAGCTAACAGAGGTTACAGAGGGTCAGTCCTCTTCAACAGACACCTGCTCCGGCCCAGAGTTACTGTCTGGCTGGAAACTACTAGAAAACTAAACAAAATAACCAATACCATGGGTGGTAGATAATGGACACTGCAGACTGTGATTCCTGACGGAACAAACGCATATGCCTGGAGCCCTAAGATCACCCTGGCTTTCTGCGGACCAAGAGGGCGGGTGGGGGCGGGCCACAAGCACAACACAGCGGCCTCATGGAGCTGGGCAAAGAGGCCAGAGAGGCTAAGGCGGCTGAAGTTTACAGGATCACGCTCCAGAGAGGAGAGGTGTGCAGAAAAGGAAGATACAAAGTCCTCTGGGGTCTTAGCTAAATAATAAAATCTGTCATGCAAAGCATAACAGTCCAGGGTGAAAAAGAGTGATCTGAACATTTCCAGAGCCTCACAGAGCCCACAAGTCCCAAGCACCAGGGTGGCAATGCTCACTGCCATTCAAGGCATCGCGGGACAAACTCGGATTAGCCCTAGGGTGAAAGTCGCCCTGGGTCTACCCTAACAAAGACAACAAGACTTGAAAGAATCAAAATGAAGCAAAAGTAACTAAACTACCCACCAGAATAAAGCTGAACACTCTTTAAAGAGAGACCCAGAACACTTGCACTGCGGGTGGGAGTGCAAACTGGTGCAAACTGGTGCAACCCCGACGGAAAATGGTTTGGAGATGCCTCAAAAAGTTGAAAATGGAAATCGCATATGATCCCGTCATTCCACTTCTGGGTATTTACCCAAAAAATACAAAAGCCCCCCTCCGCAGAGATGTATGTGTCCACAGAGGGAGGGTGGGAGAAATGGTGGCGGAGCCCACTGGATAGCGGTGAAGATCCCTTGGTGATGTGGTGGAGGGCAGGGTGGGGAACCTTTACAGGTGAGTTTATTTTAATGTGTAAAACTAAAAATAACTTAAAAAGAAAGAATAATCTTATTTAAAAAAAAAAAAAAAAAAAAAAAAAAAAAAA